>JAMKCH010056727.1:0-24442 GCA_023653785.1 Ophioderma brevispina | reverse complement strand
CAGTATTCATGGGCTTATGAAACATAAATTTGGAGCAAAGAGGCCAGAAAAACACTTTAATTAAAAATTTGATAGGTATTGTCACAAAAAAATCCAGTTGGACTGAATAAAACATATTCTTCAATCACACACTAATCTAATGATGGTCAATTGTCCGTTCACGAACGAATTCACATCCACCCCTAAACTAGCCAATATACTGCTGATAATCCCATAAAAGTGTTTTGAAATGTGTTCTACTGTGGGTGGAAATCTTAAAATGTTGAATCCTTCAAGCATTCTTTTGTTGAAAACACTTTTAATTCAACATCATTATTGTCCGTTCACATTGTATATGTCCCTCCAACTTTTTACAAACATTGATACAATTATCTATTATCCTGGCCAGCTAGCATATTATTTGTCCCTATTACTATACCATGACGCTTTAAACCATTGAATTTTTAAGAGCCATACATTGATTATTTTCAGTGCATAAGTAACACTATTAGGACCTGCTCCCAGTAAGAACCAGGATAAGTCCGGAATTTTTTCATTTTAAGATATGTCAGATTTAAATGCGCATACAACAAGCTTTAAAATTATGTACCACATGGTAAACATTGCATGTCTTTTGTGTAATATATTTTTCAAAACTCAATAGTTGCCTAAGATTTTTCTTTTGTTGCTATGGGTTTTATCCAAGGTCATTGACCTCTTTTATCCTAAGGTTAGGCAACGGAGTTTTGCGCGATCGCACAAAACGCGAAAAAATCTCGATTTTTTTGGTCTATCACGATTTTGTTTGGTCCATCGTCGAATTTTCACGATTTTGGTAAAAAAACACCTTTTGATGTTAATTTGCCAATAAACAAACACAAACTGATTTTAAAATCATTATTATGCAATCGTCGGCGAAAATTGATGACTCGCCAAGCTTCCAATAAGGGCAAAATATAGTCCAAATGTAAATAAATAAATCCTAGCGTAGAACCCTACCTCTAACCTTTTATTAGTTGAACACGGATGACCCGACCTATTTTCAATTGTGAAGTGTCATGATATGATTGCGCTTCGGTGCATTAACAATAATATTGATGCCATGCTATCAAAGCTATCACTCGCGGTATCGGGTCTTTGTTCATAATTAGTTTTATCCTTGTGATTAAGTTCTTATAAATAAACAAATTTTACTTAGCCGCGGTAGGAAGGCATTTTCCCGGATGGGAAATCGTTAGTATGCGGAAGAGGATGAACAACAACTCCCCACATGTGACATTCATCCAGGGGCAATAGTGGAAAAACCGTCACGCGATCACGTCAACCGGGGCCGGGGATTCCCCAATCCCACGTGCGTAAGTAAATTATTCTCGGTGATGTTGCAAAGGCCTCAGCCCGCGGCAGTCGCCGTCCACACTGATTCAAATATTTTATTCGGAATATTAAGGAGGATATAGATGTGTGAACGGAAGATAACCTCCGTAATGGTCAGCTTGAGCCTAAATAAGCGTGGTTGTACGTTAAGGAGGAGTGTATAGTGGGTAGCGTTGGGACTGAGGGGGATGGTTAGGGTGGGGGAACAAGTGAGCAAGAACATAGAGAGGGTTGTGCCCGCCCCCCCCTCCCCGTTGCTCCTGGTCTTTGCTTCTTGTCCTTATTTCCTCCTCGCCCCCCCGTCCGCCCTCGGCTGTCCTCTTTTGTCCTGTTTGAGCATGGGTGTTGGCAAAGACAGTGTCGGGCTCCATGGACTAGCAGGGCAACATAAGGAGCGCAGTTCGCGATGGTTTGACTTTGAAAATCGCGCATTTTCGCGCATTGCAAAATACGGGCCGCGCAGTTTGGCCGGTTTAAAGCGCGCAAAACTCCGGTGCCTACCTTAAGTGTTCTAGTAACTTTGTCCGGGTTTGTCGGAGCAGGTCCATTATCGGCAATTCCCATTTTGGGTCACAAAATACACATTGAATTTGCCATATATCTGTGGAAATAACAACCAAATTTATTTAAATTTGTCTAGAGGAAGCCTGGGGTATACTTTCTTTCCCCAATGTCCTTTATCATTATATGGACAAGTTAATGTACATTATTCATTTTAATTAGAATTTTCAACAAAATTACCCCCCTTCCCCCAGTCCTTGCCTTTTTCTTTGGCGTGTGGTGCCCCCTTCCGCTTGCTGCCTGTTTTCTGTGTCGTTTCTCCATCTTGTTTCGTAGCTGCCCCTCCCCCGTTTCCTTCCGCGTGGCCCGCCCTCGTTTGGGCGGGCAGCTGGGCGAAGGGGGGCCAAGAGGCCGAGGGTGGTGGATGGACCCACAAGGCAGTGCGGCATATGACCCAGTGGGGAAATTCAACCGTACAAACCCTATGGTTAGTTATTACAGGAAAAATACCATTTAATATGGCGTGTTGAAATGCCCTTATATTAATTCTATCAAAGCAGTGAAACTGAAATTTGTATATTCACTTGTATAAGTGGACATTTCCGCGTACGATTTTTTGCGATTTTAACAGTTTTTAACCAAAGCACAAGAAATTATGATTTCACGTATGACATTAGTCGAGTATCTAACGGAGGGTATCCCCATCCGCTGACCCCCCACAGGACTCTACCAACCAACTTTTTAGCTCTGTTTCTATGGTCCTATAACACTTTTTGAATGTAACAAAATAAATTTCCCGGCACTCTGGCGAAATTCAAGATGGTCGTCTAAAAGGCCGCCAAAATAGGCAGAATTAAAGAAATTGGGTGTTTAAATCAAAACATGTAATCCATTCATAAAATTAATGTGAGACAATATATTGTCTGTTCATGGCATTTAAATTCTAATCTTTTTGAGTTTTTGCCAGACTAAAATCCCAGAGGCGCCCAAAATGGCCGCCAAAATATGCAAAAGTTAAGAAAATCACTTATTTAATATCAAACAAGTAAATAAATTCATAAATAATGTTAAGCTATAGCTACCTGGTTATGGCATTTACATTCTAGTATGTGACGTTTTTGTGGCCATGTCTAAAATCCAAGATGGCCGCCAAAATGGCCGCCAAAATAGGCAAACATTAAAGACAATCGGGTATTTTATATCAAAACAAGTAATAATTCATAAAATTAATTTTGGAAGTATATCTGCCTGGTCATTGGCATTTAGATTCTAGTATTTGAAGTTTTTGCCATGTCTAATAATCATCCAAGATGGGCGCCCAAATGGCCTCCAAAATAGGCAAAATTAAAGACAATTGGGTAATTTACTATCAAACATGTAAACAAAATTGGTAAAATGAAATATTTAAATTGTCTGGTCATTGGATTAATTTCTAGTATTGAATTTTTTACCATATAAAAAATCCAATGCACCCAAAATGGCCACCCCAATAGGCAAAATTAAAGAAAATGAGGTATTTAATTTCAACAATAAATTGGTGACATTTAGATATAGTTGAACTGATCAATGATTGGCATTTATTTTCTAGTATTTGAATTTTTGCCATATCTAAAAATCCAAAATGGTGCCCAAATAGGTAAAATTGCAAAATTGTACGCATCTCTCTAAATCGGGTAAATTGGTAATAATACATTAATTTTCACTTACTTAGAATCCTCAGACGGAAGTCCAGGAAGCTTTTAGACTCCTCAGACGGAAGTCCAGTAAAGTTTGCCGTTTGGTGTAGCCCATCGGATTTGTTTGATACTCGATTATGCAAATCTCATTTTGGACACTTCTCACCCTATTTTCTTTGAAGGGTTGTGCACAGACTGCAGTACAGGGAGGGTAAACCCCACGTCCCATAGTGTCCAGAATTGGCAAAGTGTCAGAAATGATCCTAGCCAAATCCGCACGTCACAGTGTCTTAGGTTTTGGAACTGGTGGCTAGCCTGCTGATTGGCATGGTTCCCTTGTGGTAGTCTTCACTTACATGAGGCGAATCAATTTACTTTCACAGTCTATACTGCCCATTGGTTCATCCTTTGTACTCTCAAATCCGTTTCTTCCGACTCATTTTTAGAACTCAAATGGCGGATACATCTGCCCAACTTACTTTTGGCTTAGGCTTTCCCATCAGGCACACTCCATGACCTTACGACAGATGCGTCCAAGCTCGATGGGCCTATTTTCGAGACTGACAATGTCATGCAGGTGGACACAACCCGGCCCCCGCCAGAACATCAACGTGCGTTAACTTTGGACAGCGATTCTGGCACTTCGTGAACTGTGACACCATATTCATAGCCAAACCCTTAGTCCGCTGCGACAACAGAACGTTATATCCCTACCTAACATGCTTAACAATTGGCGGAACAAGGAGACGGAGCTTGTTGGTAAACGCTCCACTTGCCTGCTATGGTGCAGAAACGTGCAGGTGCAGCACCTCATTAGATTTGGGACAATGTTCTAGTTCCTCAGACTTATAATGGCCCCAATGTCCAGGGGTCATCATTACATGTGGATCTGTTTGCGTCTCGTTTAATAACTACTTCTAACATACTTTTAACAGGGGAGGTGGACAAAAATGCATCGGAAGTGTCGCAAGACGGCAGAATTGGTCCAAACATAATAGGTTACTTATTTCAGCCAGTGGTCTATGATCCCTAGGGTACTTGAGAAGGTGTCCCAGTCAAAACATCATCTGGTGCTGCTCGTGGCGCCTATGTGATCAAGCTGGCAGCAGCAGTTTTCCTCGACAGTCTGCATCGGCCTGTGGTGCTCGGACCATAGTTAATCCACTGACAACAACTAGTCCGTATAACAGGCTGCCCAGGTGGGTTTAGAATGCCCTTCCGCTGTTCACCATGCGCTTCAGAGAGGTATGACAGTTTTTTTGGAGTGTGGCCCTCTCTGTCCCCATTAAGGAAATTGCGGAGAAGCCTTCCGGTAATGTGGTTTTTTCCACCATGGGTCCCTCTCCTACTGTCCATCCCTTGCATCAGAGGCTTTGAGCCCTTGTCGGAACTCAATACCTTGGACCTGCCCAAGATGAAGTCGATTTTTGTTACGGTGGCCATTGGCCACATGTTGTTTTCCATAGGTTCAAGTCCCTCTATTGAAGAGGCCCACCTCTGTTTTACAGTACACACCATTGTTTACATCTTCCCCGGGTGTGTATTTTAGCAAAAATCAACCTAGTTCCCTCAAACCAGTTTTTCTCCCAGTCTTGATCAGCGGTCAAGGAAACTTTGAGAAGTCAGTGTCTGGAGAGGGCTCTTAACGTACTTTAAGCATGTACTGGGAAAATCAGGGACATCAAGCAGTTATGTCATAAGTCAGTGAAGCCCCTTTAGACCTTTTTTACATGGCACCTTAAGCCCCTGGATCACAATGGCATCCGAGTGCTTGCGCAAGATGTCAAGATCGGATGACTATTCCCATGTCCCATTCCCAATCCCACTTCTTGGGCGCTCCTATTCTGGGGCTTTCTTTTCTACATTCTGGATGCTGCCGGTTAATCGACTCCCACAATGTTTCAAACGGTGTACCCAAAAGATGTATGGGCAAGGTTGGACGAGGCTATGGGCGGCCCTTCGCACAGGGCAAAGGGTAACATCTGGACACCAGTAGAGTGCCTAGAAGCCTCTTTTTTCTTGGTTGCAAATTAATGTAGCTTTCTAGGGCAGGGTGGTTTAGCCTAGGGTTTAGGATTCAACCAGAAATACCTAGGTATACCTTCCCGGGCTTTGATCCACCGCCCGAGCTTTCATCAGTGGCATTCTGGTGAAGAAATAGGCCTCTGGAAGTAGTTGTAGTAGGTGTATTATTTGACCAATTTGCTACACTTTGAAGATCATGTGTACAATTTTTTTCTTTCTCTAATTTTACCTAGCTTATTTGCAGCCTTTTTTGGTGTTGGCTTGGACGTTCAGAATTGTCAGATATGGCCAAAAAAAAAAAATACTAGAATTAAATGCCAATAACCAAGCAGTCCTATCTAAATTTTAATTTTCCAATTTATACATTTTTGAATAAATATTCAATTTTCTTTGCCTTTTTGGCGGCCATTTTTGGGCGCCATCTTGGATTTGTACATATGGCAAAAAATCCATGTAACTAGAATTTAAATGACAATGACCAGGCATCTGTTTCTAAATATTAATTTTGACCATTTGTCCATTTCTTTATATTAATACCTGTTAATTTTCTGTAATTTTTGCCAATTTTGGAGGCCATTGGTCGCCATCTTGGATTTTTAGACATGGCAAAAACTTTAAATACTATAATGTAAATGCCAATAACCAGGTAGCTATATCTTAACATTAAATTTATGAAAGTCATTACTTGTTTGATAATAAATACCCGATTTTCTTAACTTTGCTAGTTTTGGCGGCCATTTTTGGGCGCCATCTGGATTTTTTAAATATGGTACAAATTAAATACGCAGAATTTAAATGCCAATGACCAGGTTGCTATATTCGGCATTATTTTATGAATTCTTAGCATGTTTTTGATATTAAATATCCAATTTTTTTATTTTTGCTTAATTTGGCGGCCATTTTGGACGCCATCTTGAATTCGCCAAGTGCCGGAATTTAGTTTGTTAACATCTCAAAGTGTTATAGGACCATAAACACGAAGCTAAAACATTTTTTTGGTAAAGTCCTGTGGGGGGTCCGCGGATACCCTCCGTAGATACCTCCCCTACATCAATGCACTACAAATCTATTGGCAAAAGTTAGTTTCGCGAGTTTTATTTCGCGTGTTTTATGTTCACTTATGAAATTCGCTTAATAAAAACATCGCGAAAATTTCCACTTATACATAGTTCATTGTTTAGATGCTTAAAGAGTTCCTAAAAAAAATAACCGACGTTTTCTGCAAGCTGCGGGTTATTTGCATATTTAATGACATATTAGGCGAAATATGGGCAAAACATTATGGATTATAAAGTGTGTATTGAGGGTTTTTGCTTCACGTATTCAAAGCATATGAAATACTGACAAAGTAGTTCTACTGTCTAAATTGATAAGTACTACAATGTTTCAATTCATTAGATATGGGTTATTCCATTTTATATGGGGCCCCAATACATAATAACCCTAATGATTAATTAACATGTACGAACCAATCAATTTGACGGAAGATGGCACTTGCAGCATTGTTTTGGCTTTATGCAAGAAATTCCTATTTTTGCATAAACCAGTTAAGATTGCAGTATTAATAATAACCAAAAACTAACAGGCCGATGAAAAGCTGTAAATTCTATCAATAAATACATTGGGTTCCTTCCTGCCATTGCGCAATGCAAAAATACACCTTGGGATTCACAATGTTTATTTAGGTCATTAAATTGTCCCATATGCCTCTAAAAGTTGTGTGAGAAAAGCAAAAACAATTCAAGGCAGTGGGCAAGGAGTGTGTTACACTGGATAAAATGATCAAATTTGTTGCGTTTTTTTTTTCCATTATGTTAAAAACATGAAGGTTGAATTTAAAATATTGGACATGAATAAGTTTATGCAGAAGTAGGGCCTAAGACATGAAGAGGTCTTCATATCAAACAGGACTGATGAGATCTTGGGTAAGCCCCCATGCACCAAAAAAGTTAAAGGGGGTAGGGTCTTTAAGTGGTGTGTGTGTGGGGGGGGGCGGGGTGGGTGGGGGGGCTGTGTGGGTATGCATTGTGCTTTGTGGTGTGTGCATGGTCCTGGGGTATGTTGGTGTGGGTGCGTAGCAGGAAAGGTGAAATAGGATTTCTTGAGTGTGTGTGCAAGGGTGTGCAGGATGTGGAAGTGTGCATGGGTGTGCAACAGTCTAGTATGTGCTATGGGCATGTGTGTGAATAAAAAAAAAAATATTGTACAATCAGGATAACCAGATGACGTCTCAAACACAGCATATTCAGATTTATTCGTCTTGCATCAAACAAAACGTAGCCAGGCATATATGGACAACTCGTAATGTAAATTGACAAGGAGAAGGTTTAGAAGATCACTGAATATCTAAGAAATATCGATCGAACGAAACATTTATATTACACTACTGCCTAAAAAAAATATTATTTTACTGCGCAAAAAAACTTGAAACATCGCCTTTGAAAGCAAATGAAAACAAACAGTCAGCAACGGGACCGTCGCCTACAGCCGGCAACGCCGAAACGGCAGACATTATGACAATGTCTGTGCACTGACCTGTACAGGTGCGTGCATGAAGATCTATGACCAGTTAGTATGTACTACCGTACACATGAAAATGCAAGCAAATTCGGTCAAGTTTTATCATGGACTTTCACCTCTATTTAATGTCAAGACACTTTAAACAAATACTATTACATAAAATATGCCTACCACGGTCATACAAATAGTGAGATAATGAGAATCTTTCACTGAGCGCTGTTTGGGAAAACTACGAGATCACGCATCCCAGCATGCATACACTTGGCATGACGTATCACTGTATTCGATGCATAGTTCCCGGGGGCTCACCCACGTGTCACTCTCATGGGCATCTGGCAACTCTAGCGCGATTGGCCAAGCACAGCTTCCTATTGAAAAGCGTGGGGAATGTATGGAAAATATGGGCGGGACAAAATGTTAAATCGCCCCCGGATATCGACCTCTGACCTCAAAACGGTCAATAGACAAAAATTAGCTCAGAGACAGCTTTCTAACGGTATATGATATGCCTTGTTCCGGGTTATGGAAGCCATAATAGAAATCAGTGAATTTTTAATAAAATTAAAAAAATACTTTCCCGTTATGCTAGAAAGCTGCAATTTCACTCATAAATACTTTGAAGTGTGTACTAAATAAATATAAACACAAAAATTGACCTTCTGTTTTTAATCCGGTGCGATTTGCCAAGAAAACTGCAAGTGAGGACCAAAAACGGGGACCATCGCCAGCAAGTGTAGGTTTCGCGTACGTACTCTAACGCTGGTGAGTGGCCGACTTCAAAACAATCCAACAATGTTTTTTAATTTGGGATTTGGTCATTTTTTTTCGATATCTATATTAGATTTCATCCTTTTCTTGAGTTATATCATAAGTTTTTGGACCATATTGTAATAGCCTCAATAATCGAGCGATTTTTAAAAGTGTATTTTTTCGTGATCGCCACTACTTGCATTAGCGCAAATGTGTAGTGACGGCTCTTGACGTGTGTATGCCCCGTACACCCTTAATTCGATCAGTACACATACAGCACCATGTACACGTGATAGCAAGTCATTGCAATTTAGTTCGGTTTATTGTTTTAGAGGTCGGATTGCAATATTCACCTGTGTTTTCCGAGAAAATTTCAGAATTGTATTTTCCCCTCCCGTCGTAAAAAACCTGACCACGTGACCATCATGCGCAGCTAGCAATTTTTGATGATAAACACTGTTTGAAATAAGTATAATTGTTTCATATAATTTGGTTTACCGAAATAAAAATATACTCATATTTCCTAATTATTTGTTAGATTGTTTCAATGGTAGACCTTAGTATGGAATTACTTTGAAATCTTAATAATATTTGGCATGTGACATGCCCCTATATCCCCATCTCAGTCCTATAAACCTCATCGTAATCGTGGCCGCATACCCCTGGGTGCCCCTGGTATGGTTGCCACTTGCGGCGTCACCACTGAAAACATGTGGAACAGGCCAAGTGGCTGAAATTGACTTGGGGACAACATGCTACATTACGAATATTTATTCCTAACCTTCCTAACTTACCTCCTCGTTAAGGTTGATAACAGCTCCCTATAACCGCAGTGCCACCTTCTTTATGAATGCATCCCTTACTGTCAAGAAGAATCGGCGAATTTTTAATTCGACCTTGTCACTTTCTCCACTGGTAAAAAAAACAAAAAATGCAGCCAAACCAGGTGGTCTTAACTGTTCACGACTAAAGCACGTGTTCTGACACATGTACAGGTGACGTTCAGTGACGTGTATGTATTCGCGTTTCAACCAGCAATAGACCGTGATTATGTGTCATAATAATGAACTGCGCCTCGTGGCAGAGGGATTCTTTCCTGATCCGTGACCGCTCCTTCTCCTTCGCCAACGCCAAAATAACAGCGCGCCCGAGATCAAATAACTCTTATGACTATGGTTTTCCTTTGCAGTCAGTGTAGGCCATTTTTTAACATGCAACTAATTAAAACGAAAGATAATGGGACAAAATGAAATTGTTGGAGTCCTACTCTCCTCCACCCCTTGCATGCATTTTTGAAATTGTAAGTGTCTTTTATATGAATTTTCAGTACACATAATTTGACCATTGTTTACATATGCTTTCTCACCTTCAGTCACTGTGTGTGCGTACCGGATGCACTTAAGCTACTTACGTACAGATTCCTCTCACTTTTTTTCCTCTAGTATAATTATCGTAAGCTGTAGTCTTTTGGAACCAGCTAGCTTGGCCAGCTTGGGTTGGCGAATAGGATAAGGTTTTGCATAGTTTATTCTGTCGCATCTACTATACTACCAAAATACTTAAGTCACGTGATGTCTCATTTGAGGGCATAACTTAGGCTAACTTTGATTTTTTAATTACAATATTCTTGGCCTGCACCCCTGCATGTATTTTTATTTATTTTTTTCAAAGCTTTCCTAGTTTAAGATGGCGGTGAATCGCCTGGCAGCGGCAAATAGTGCAATGTTAGGTCAAAAATTCCACCCTTTACGTTAATTCTTCGTCATGGCGAGGCCCTCAATGGTTCGTTTCCTTTGACATTCGCTACATTTCTGTAAGATATATTTTCACGGAAAGGTATTTTGTACTTCGGATTTCGGCGCTGTTTGCCGGTGATTCGCCGACGCTACGAACCCGCAAACCGGGCATCTAAAAATCGAAGTCACTAAGCATCAGTACGCATGCGCATATATTAACCAAGAAACCACGGAGCCGTTTGTGGGTTTGTGCTACGTTCATGACAGAGAAGAGAGAAGAAGGAGAAAGGGTTTCAACCTTTTCTCTTTACGGATAAAATGTGAGGAGAAACAGGTTTGATCCACAAAACTTTGGCACATCTTAAGCTTTTGGGCTATAGTTCGAAATCCAAAAATCAATCCATGGGTTTTTGAATCTTGATGGGAAGCTTGTTTTGACTCACTAAGTGGCTATTACATCAATGAATTTTATACCACTGTGGCAACATCCTCGTTAATAACAAAACCTACCACATTCTTTAAAAAAAATATACATGGATTGTAAACAACAATCGTCCAGGACTATTACCGGAAAAAGGGTGTTGCAGACAAGGCTTTCAAAATTACAACTGTCTCCTCTAATTTTCCTGGAAGAGCTTTGTTCTTTAAAGGTACACAAAATAGCCCTGGAGCTAGCAACACATTTTGTAACACTCTCAAGTACAAAAGGTTTTGAGTGATTAAATTTTGACAGACTGACCGGAACCCCCTGAAACGTGATTCTAAGTGCAGCAAAGTGGTTGCCTTAAGAGAGGGGGCCAAACAAAGGTTGTACAGGGGTCAAATTTGGTAAATTGATCCAATCATTGTTGAAAAAGCACACCATGTTTATGGTGTCTAACCACAAGGATTCACAAAAGGTATAGTTTTTGGTAATATGTACACAGCCTAAAGTTCAGAGTTTAGGCCTAAAAACGCAAAAATCAATATAAGGGTCAATTTCAGTATGTACAGCAAGAGGGGGTGTCAAATTTTTTAAAGTTGCTCACCTATTATGGATAAAAATGGTGCAAATTATTGGGGGAGTTCATAGGATAAAATAACGAATAATTTTCTGTCTAAATGCTAGTTTGCCGGGGGTAGGGGGCACAGAATGTCAACGGCCCATTGCTTCAATGGGGCTTGATCTGTTACCCCCCTACTTTCTGAAGCAAGCATTTGATGACACTCAAAACTCTCCTAATTTTGATCCTATTAGCTCCACCAATAATTTGCACCATTTTTTTATCCAAATCGGAGCCATTTTAAAATTTGACCCCTGTACAACTGAATTGACCTTTTTATTGAATTTTTTGCTGTTTTTAGCCTATAACTCTTGAAACTTTAGGCTGTACATATTACAAACTATCCCTTTTCTGAATCCTTATGGTTAGACACATAACCTGGTGTGCTTTTCAACATGATTGATCATTTACAAAGTTGACCCCTGTACACCTGTTTTGGCCCCCTCTCCGTTAGGCACCACTTGCGGCACTTAAGAATCACGTTCAGGGGTTCCTGGCCGTCTGTCAACAATATTTAAATCCTCAAACATTTTGTACTTTGAGTGTGTTCAAATGTGTGGCTAGCTCCCGGGTTAAAAAGTACTGGCCTTGATGAAATCCAAGCCCGATTTTTGAAAGATGGTGCACCAGGTTTGAAAGATCAGTTTGAACACATGTCCTTTAATTTTATCTATTACATCAAATACATGCCTAGAGAACTTAAATCATCTCGTGTAAGACCACCTTTCAAGAAGATAGTTCGCTCTGACGTGGGCCATTCCAGACCCCGTCCAGTATTCTTAGTATTGGTCAAAATTCCTTGAAAAGGCTGTTTGGTTCATGATTCATACTTGCGTGAAAACAATATTTTAATATACTCATCCCAGTCTTGGTTTTAGAATCATTTCCAACTGACACTTGTTTAATTCCACCTTTCAGAGTATATCAAAGCAGATTTCCAATGGTAATATACTGGTTTAGTATGTTAGACCTCCAAAAAACGTTTGACACTTTGACCATTTCATTCTCTGCAAAAACTTAACAAAGCATGGCATCGAGTCTGTGGATTGGTTTAGGTCTTACTGATGTGCAGACTCAAATTGTCCATGTCAACCAGGTCGATGCTGATCCCCTTAATATCACCTGCGGGGTTCCACAGGTAGTTCTTGGGCCCGCTTTTGATTTTATGCTATATGAATGACTGCCCTCAGTGTCCTATGCAACTGCTGGCTTACGCAGACGATAGTGGCTCTATATGGTATCTGAGAAAAACCCCATTATGTTTGCGAACAACTTAGCAAAGAATTGATTCATGTAACAAGGCTTGTTGATATTAAGCTTTATTACACTTGGAAAACGGAATGCATCTGTTGGTTCTAAAATGCAACTCAATAAGAGTACTGACTTTTCAGTTATATTGATGGTTCTGAAATTAAAGCTGCCATTCAGTCAATACTTTGGTATCACCCTTGATGAATCTCTGTGCTGGGGAGTCAATGTCTGTGATATTTGGAAAAAAGCAGGTCCAGAACTTAATTTTTGAATAGACATGCCCAACCTACTTAGAATCATAGAAACTCGTAAAACTGTGAGTACTGCCTGGATTTGTGTCATTATGGGGGGGGGGGATAGCTGTTCATCATGTTTACATCTTTAACTCAGTATTAAAACAGACTCCAAACAATGCGGAACAAGGTTGTTAGATTCATCTTGAACAAAGGCCCTCGTTATCATATTGGTCAAAAGGAATTGGATGACAGTTGGTAACTTCAGAAACAGATAGTCATTCAGACTGAAGTTAAATCATTTTTTTAAAATTTTCATGGTGCCAGCTCCACTATTTAACATTCACCCTTGTCGGTCTTCATCCAAGTTTTGTCACAATTACAGTACCAGGGGTAGTTCCTTTTAATTTTGTTTTTTCCTAAAGTAAAAAATCAGGCTAGCCACACATTTTCTTTACTGGCTATACGGCATTGGAACTTTTTGCCTCATTCCATCAAGAGCAAATACGTTTTTAAAGCGTTCAAAAATCTCCGTCAAAAAACATCTTGTGAGCAAAGTTGCTAGCTGAGGCAAAATCCCACACCATGATAAATATTAGGCTGATTTTGATTTTGGTTTTTTGTTTTTCATTTGTGAATCTAATTTAAGCGTAGTTCATTTTTATGGTTTAAAACCTGCCTCTGTGTCTGCTGCCCCCAGATTTTGATTTTTGCTTAAGGACCCAATGGACTTATGCATTTTTTATTAAAGCTTTTTGGGCTCTCCTTGTACTGTCGGTAATTGTTAAAACCACCTTTTGCCGTTTTCTTTCCCAGTTATGTGTATGCGTTTTTTAAGCTTGTCATTTATTATGTGCAAATAAATTATGTTATTAAATCTTTTGCTAGTTTCTCATATTTTATGTATATTGTCTTGAGTACTGATAAAAATGAAATCAAAAATGATACTTCAAGATAAACTTTTCTCCCCTATTCATTTTAATAGCTTAAATCCGATTGATTCGAGGCAAAGACCTTGCGCTTCTGGAAAGAATTTAGTACTCTGCCAGGCTACAATTTGCACGTTAACGTAAATAAACCCATGTTAAAGGTGCCGAATTTTAATTGGTGGCAGAATACTAAATTCTCACCGCGCTTCTTGCAGAGAACATTACCCACACCTGTCATTAATCCCAGAACTATTCCATTTACCCAGTTTGTCACTGGCATTTACCAAGGCATTACCTTTTTCTTTGGTCGTGACCAGTACACGACATACTCTCTGCCTCACTTACAGACGAACTTTGACCCCAATTTTCAAAGCATTTTGGCTCTTTTGACCTGTCGACACAACACGTATGGTGAGTTGTGATTCAAAATGCATTATCTACATCATCATATCGTATTTTACAGGAACTAACACGAACGGATAAAATAACAACCTCCTTTTGACCTCAAAACTTCATCAAGGGCTATTTGCTGTTTTTCTTTCGTACAAAGTCCTGTTTTTCCTCAATTCTTTCGCCAATGAATCAATAAATAAGTATCGATCAGAACAACGTGGATTTCATTACACAAAATGTTTATGCGGAATTACTAACTGTGTTTAGGTATCGCAGTAATATGTCAATTACTTCCGTTTCCTGAAACTTTCCCTGACTGCCAAGTTGTCTGATGACCAGACACTTTCAAAAGGTGGTCAATCGATGCGGCCCTTAGTGACCCAAACATGAGCTGTTAATGAGAGTAATCCTGGGTAATCGGATGTCAAAATCTAGCCAGCTCCGGTCTTTCTCATCTTCCTGTTCATGATCATAATACTTGCAGTCTGCACACGCGACATTTCCTATTAGGTGACTAAAATACGCAATTTTTACAAAAATATTCTAAATCATCCTTTCTCAAGATTTAAATTTCTCATGTAGCTATTCCTTTTCAATATCTGATCTGTTTAACTCTTCTTGCAGTATTTTGTCCATTAATTCCACAAAGTTTGCATGTTTGGCGACCGTTATTTCCGACTGCACATTTGTTTGGAAATGTCCCGTAAATCAGTGCCACTGCAATTTACAGTTATAAGGTCCTTGAGTACCATGAATGGGCGGAAAGTTAAATCAAAGCATGACCGTTAATCCTTGCTTAAGCATCCTCAGTGAAAAAAGTTTTAAGCCAATCTGGAAGCTAGCCTTAAGTCTTTGCAAGTGCAATTCGACGGGCACTTTACAAACTCCGTCCATTGAGTCTACTGCAAATTTTAACCCGGATCCTGAAATGCAGCATTAACATTTATAGCAACGGTCATCACGAGGTCACATCAGCATAAATAATTGATGACTTTATTTTCTATCAAATTGTGTTTTGTTGCATGTACTTAATGCCCATGAAATTTCCTCATTATGTTTTTCAAATCATAATTAGGCAACTTTCTATTTCACATCCATTTTAACATTACGAAATGAATCAACTATTGCTTTTTTGTGCTCAAAAAAGCCATCAACACCCTATGCCACATTAAAAAGTTTGGTGCGCCCATGCCTATAGCGGCCCCACGCTAGCATCGGTACGCCCAACCATATTAACGTCACTGGCGACGCAAATCTTTTGCTCTTTTATGTGTCTCAGTAGGGTCGCCATGTTTTATTTTTAACTGGGATTTAAACACTAATTTTTCCCCATCATCGCCGTTTATGCAGACTACGATCTATTTCATAACTGATATAAGTCTACGTTATCTACGGCTGATCGGAAGTTTGGATGAGGTTGTGTTGATGGTGTTTTGAAGACTTTTCATTATCGACGATTGGGAGGTTCATAATTTTTGGCAGTTCAATTTGGAAGCTGTTGACATAAGTATCCGAGATCTATCTTATATGTGTTAGCCCATTACATGGTTGCCCCGCGAGCATCAGGCCTCTTGTTTCGCTCTGGCTCGGGTATTAAGGGGGCTTATTCCTTAGGCCAGTTTTAGCTCCCCCCTACGTTAGTCCACACTTAGACCGCTAGGGCATTATGGGGATATGTGTTCCCTGTGTCGTGTCGCTCCTGCATTAGGTTTCATTGTTTTCGCCCTGGTCGATAGCCTCGCGGTGTAGCCATGTCTTTATGTTCTTCAATTTTCCTACCTGCTTATCCCGAAATCTCACAATTTTTCCTTATAATTGTTGGGGGGAGGTGCCCTGTTTCTTCTGGCGTCCTTCTTGTCCTCCCTTTGCCTTTGTTCTGTTCACCTTTTGATTCTGGTTCTCGTCGCAGGTTATCAACTTTCGTACCTACATATTTACAATATGCTTTTTCTTCTTGATGTTGCAGCAAAATGAATCCACCGTCTACACGGGGGGGGGGAGGTGATACGAAGATTTTCAGCATGCAAGGAGCCTTCGAAGACAGGACAAAGATCCGCATGACCTATTGGAATGTAGAAAGTGTACATGATATAGTCTTGAACATTCACAAGGTGTCAGAATTTAAGATTCATAAGTACTTTTGAATGAATGATGAATATATGGAGAGTAAATTAAGACGACTAGCCTAAGGGCTAAGACCATACCTTCTCCGTTCGGGGCATCTCCCGCCGGGTCATCCGCCGGTGAAGCTTCTACCCCGACCTCATCACTAAAAGGAAGTTCAAGACTACACAAGTTCTACTTTGACTCGTAGGCTCCAGGCGAGGGTCCGACGGTGGCCACGTAGGCTGTCAGACATTTTATGGCTAACCCTTCATCCCACTCTGCCAGTTATTCAATATAGGGCGCGTTTATTGAAGTTGAACCCAGGTGGATTAAGGTGATTATTCACGATTGGCTGGTCAATCAACCCCTTCCATTCACAGTTAATTGGAAATTGTCACGGTTGAGTAGTCCAACGATGCCCGCCTCATTATAGTCTAAAGAAATCCAGCCATGGCTTTTGACGGCTCTATGCATTCAAGTGATCCGACGACCCTTGCGCAGTCTAAATCAACGTGAAAACGTCATAGCCTCCGTTCAGTTATGATTCACAATACCTAACCTATCCGGCTGGCACTTATTCCCATGAGGGAATGAAAAACTCAGTCCACAGTGGCGGCGCCCGGGCTCTACAGATGGTGTGTAATGTATGATAATGATATGAGGGCTTCCGTGTCGGCGGCGAGTGAATCTCACGACCGTTGTTTACACCCTATGGATGATAATAGAGTTATGGAGAGAGTACCGGTGGGTTAACTCGGAAGTCGGTCGATTTTCCGTACTACGATGTGTGGGCTTTGCGTGACGATGAATTATATATAATGAGAGAGATGATTTTTCAAGAGTCGGCTCTACTCCTCCTGCAGGCCGTGCATCTCGTCCGTGGTGGTGACTCAGTCATCCCACTAGGGCCGCCGCTGTTACCCATGTGTACGACAGTCAGAACTGATTTAAAGGAACATTGACTATTATTGGACGAGTTAGTTATCTTTCAACGAGAGTGAGACCTATTCCTCCCCGACTCCCGAGAAAGTTTACAGTTGTTAATGTATGAGGTGTAGCACGATAACAGGACAGTTTCTACGCCACGTACTTCCAAGTCTCCACCTGTTGTTTCGCGGTTCTCCAGTTCGTTCATCTGGACATTCTTCGGCCGTCGCCGTCGTTCCCGGACAAGAATACTTCATCGTTCCTCTTTCCTATTCAACCGTCGGGTCCGGCCGTTTCTTCACAGCTTCAGCTGTTTGTTCTCCCGTCGGCTTACCAATCTACCCAATCGACCAGCCGTCGTCATGCTTCTAGAGGGTTTCCTTCTCGTTCTCTTAGCTGGTTCCAGTAAGGATAAGGATCATTCTTCTATTTCCTGTAGACGTCGCTCTCCTTCCAGAGATCGCAGTCCAATACGCAGCCATCCAGTGATAGTCACCGTAGAAGACGTTCTTCTGAGAGAGAGTAAAGATTTTGAACATGTTTGTCGTAAACGGGATTCTTCTGATGGACATTACAGCCGTCGCAGCCGTTGTTCCCAAATAGGGATGGCTCTGGTGCTAAGAATCCTTTCTTCTCTCGCGTCTAAAAGTCTCTTCAGTAGTAAGAGAAAGCATCATGACTCTTCAGCCATGACTACCGAGATCGGAGGCTCTCCTTCAGGTACGTCTCCATGTCATCGGTCCATCCCATGACCGGAAAGATTCTTAAGGTTCAAGACATAGTGAAAGTCATCTTCATATGTCCATTAACTCAAAGACTGTTTATCAGAGAATAAGTCATGCTCTCCTCGGCGAACTGATTCAGACGACTCGTTCCTCTGGTGCAGTGAAATTGCCGCTATAGTGGATCTTTCGCAAGAAAAGAGCTAAGTTGATTGATGTCCTCTGATAAATCTATATCAGAAAAAGCCTAATGATAACTCAATTTTCTCCAAGACTGGGGAGGTAGTTATCTTTTTTCGATGATAACGAGAACGTCCCCGTCAACATGGATACTGAATCCGAAAGGTTCATAGATCTGATACTTGGATATAGATTATCCTCTGTGAATCAACTAATGTGATTCCTCATCAAAAAAGAAATGCATCCTAACCTGAATGCCCTGCTCCTACCAGTGTTTCTCCTCGATTTCAAGCCCCGACACTACTCACCATATCGACGGATGCTACTCATGCGTTGCACAATCTAGTCAAGGTACTCCAAGTCAAGAGCGCACTAGTGATATTTTGTGTAAAGATTTCTGATCTGTTTAGGATACGAAGTTAAGAGAATTTCCCAAATATTTGTAGCTCCTTATTCCAATGTTGACTCCCTTATGACGGACGACTTTGAAGACCTACGTTACCTATCGCCAGATGTTGCTGCACCCTTTTTTGGCAGCTGTTTTTGGTTCATCATCGGAGTGAAATGTGATTCTTGCTACTCTCAGATCTACCAACTTCGACCTTGGTTTTGCGCAGCAGCATTATAGGAAACAGGTAGTGAAGCCTAGTTCCTGTTACGACAGACTTAAGACAGACATTGATACGGTTCATAAGTCTATGTGACTGATTATCAGAGGAAGACGCCCCTTCTCAGATGGATTCTGAGTCCTTTCCCTTCAAGTGAGGAGATAAAGAATTCTTCTCGTACCTTTGGTTCCTAGCCCTTGCTTGGGATAAAATAAATCTGATGAGAACTTTATGCAAGCCAAGACCAGGCCCTCCAGTTGGTGTTTAAGGCGGTTCTTCTAAGAAACATAAGGAACCGGTCCATAGAGTTGATTCATGGAATAAGGGCAAAGACGCCGATCTCCGCAATTTGGAACAGATCGCTCGTGGTGGAATGAGAACTTCAAAGGGAGACTTGTTGTCTCTTAGCCACCCTATGAACGGGTTATTGGAGCTTAATGTAGAGCTGTCTAAAGAAGGCTATTGAGAGATGCCTTTTTGCTGTGAGAGATCTTCATCACTTTTCTGCAGAGCTTTTCACGAAGATGGCTTACCAGTTAGTGGCTCAAAGAAGAAATAAATGCCTGTTGAATGGCGTTGATTTTACAGCCAAGAATTTCTCCATTCACCGCTCCAAGGAAGGCCTCTTTGGAGGACAGTGGCCTAGTTTAGCCTTCTCAGGAAGAAGATCGTGTAAAGGCTGCAGATCAGGCTGCCAAGAAATCTACCAGTAATCAGTCTAAAAGTTCCTCCAATATAGGCCGCATAGATACAGATCTTATGATTATGGCTACCACAGAAGGTCCTCCGCCTCCAGCTATATGGTCCTGCCAATAGAATAAGGTGTCCTTTCGGAAGTCAATATGGCTTTAAAGATGCAAATCCAACTATTGGGGCTCTAGACAGTACAGAAGTTATTCTCCCTACTCCAGACGTAGAGGCGCCAGACGTGGCGTGAGTAGGGGAGGAAAGTATAATTGACTCCTACCTACCTTGACGCCCTTGGTGGGGGGCTGAAGTTTTTCCTCCCGGCGTGACGATCGATAACCTCGGATCAATGGATTCTACCGACTATTTCAGAAGGTTACCATTTGGAGTTTTACCGATCTTCGCGCTGAAAGTCATTCTTCAATACTCCTATGCCAACATAGACTTTAAGGCTTTGATATTAAAAGTAAAGGAAGTGAAAGCAATTGCTAAAAAAAATGCAATTTTTCCAATCAAGAGATACTATGGAAGGCTCTATTCGATTTTTTTCCTGGCTCCGAAGAAAACAGGAGCCCTCAGACCTAGTATCTAACGCCTCTAGAACGATTTATTCGACCCGACATTTCAGCATGAAACCCTTTCAGCGTTCATCAAAGAGTTGAAGAAGGGCCTGGGTTCGGCGCGACATTGGATTTAAAAGACGCCTACCTCCATGTTTCCAGTTTTTACCTCATCAAAATGTCTTCGCTTCAGATTCGACAACCAATCTTACCAATTTCGAGCTCTGCTATTCGGACTTTCAACTGCTCCCTTACCTTACAAGACTAATAAAGACAGTTGGCCAGTAACATCGGAGAAGAGGGGTCGTCCAAATTTTTGTCTATCTCGACGATTGTTGATTGTAGCCCCAAGCAAATCAATCTGTTAAAGCATTTACTGTGTTTATGATACGGTGAAAGAAGCTGGTCTTGATGATAAACCTAAAGAATCAATCGTATTCCAAGCCGACCGGGAGTTCCTAGAGCGATGTTGGACTTGAAAACCGCCAAGCTTTTCCAACAGAAGAGAGATTTCAAGATTGGTAGGGATTGCTATCCTGTCTCATTCTGAAGAGGGATTTATCTCCACTCATCTATATAGGCTCCGCTGCTTAGGAATATTGGCAGTTTGTTAGACCTTCTACCCTTCTGTAGATTGAGGATGAGACTCTCCAGCTACATCTCCGAAGTTACTACAAACTACCGTTCACTATCTAAACCGTCAATTACCGTTAAGCCAAAGTTGCGAACGCACCTACGATGGGTTAAGCAACACAAAGAATCTAATGGTGGGAAAGAAGTTCAGGAGGCTCCTCCTCAAGTTATTATTAAAAACAGATGCTATCGAAGACAGTATGGTGAGCATACATGAGATTCCACCGAAGAAAGGGAGTATGGTCCCAGATGATAAGGAAGCTCCACATAATGTCCTAAGTGCGCAGTCACTCAGTTTTGTATGATTATCTCGCATTGATGGTCTTTGACTTTCGAGGTAGTGTTTGATGAAGTGCTTGATGAAAATAACTCACGTGTACAACTGTACTTGATGCCGTCGCCGTTCGAGACACGTTCTCGAAGCTTATACCCTCGTTTTCCCCTGTATATAGTGAAATTAATGATAAAGGTTGTGGTGCGTCCGCCAAATTAGAACTAAAATGGCGAAAACATAAGATGACTATGATCAATTGCATACATAGATCAATCTAAATGAGTTAACCAACTCATTCAATCTGCTAAGGAGGTATACTACAATGATTAACTGAAATCGTCTGATTGTAGTAAGTATGTAGTCAATACTGAATAGCGCTAAATAATAATTACAATCAATTACCAAGTTGTGATTCAATTTCTAACTTAGCATTCTTTGCTCAATTTTTTGTTAACAAGGGTGGCAAAAATAAGAATTCGCTTGCCACAGATTTCGGTGTGAATTCGGTCAAAAAGTGTTTAGATATGTTGACTCTGATATCCACGCATTTGATAGCTTCCTAGTCCTGGTCAGTATTGAAGAACATATGAAAAACTATTCGAGTTTTTCAAACAAGTCATTTGTGCTTGAACACATTGCCAATGTGGTTATTTAAAGAGAATGTTGTATCATGTGAAATGGTTTTGAAAGTTCTTGTAAACAAATCTTCAGGTAGGTGCGGATATTCCTTCCCAACTTCGTGAAGCAATAGTTTTGTCCTGATTCAAAGAATGTGCTACTCGTGATAAAAATTTGTTCGCAAAATTAATCGTCCTGTTTTCTAAAATATTAGGTAACTTTCAAAAATATGGAAAAAATTCCGCCGCCCAGTTTACAAAATCATCTGTCACCTCATTCTTCATGAAGGAAGTTCCATCGGCCTATAGGGCTCAACACAGCACAACAGAAACAGCTTTACTTCGTGTAAAGACATTATATTAACGGGTGATATGGATAAGTGATGCGGTTTTTGTAGGACTACTGGATCTTTCAGCTGCCTTCGACAACGGTAGATCTCAATTCTTCTTGATCGTTGGCGTCCATTTTCAATATCACTGGTTTGGCGCTTAAGTGGATCTCATCGTATCTCCGTGATCGATACTTCCGCGTTTCTGTGTGGGTTCTGTCGTGTCGAGGCGCTGATGGTCTTGTGTAAGTTTGAGCAGATTTGTTGTACCTCAAGGTTCGGTCCTGGAACCACTTTTCATTTGTTTTCATATACAATTAGCATTGGTAACATCATTCGAAAGCATGGTATCAATTTTCACATATACGCTGATGATATCCAACTTTATTTGGCTTTCGATCCAAAACAGATGGTGCTGCCGAATTAGCTTTAACGAGATTGTCATCAGGTCTAAAGTGAAATTCATGAATGGATGACAAGAAACGTGCTGAAGCCTAATCAATATCAAAAAGAGTTTTTTTCTTGCAGCATCGCCTTACAATCTGCTTGAAGTTGGGCGATTTTCCTTCAAATGTGGTTGATATTAAGATCTTTCCATCCTCATCAACATACGAAAGTTGGGGGTTGTTTTCGATCAAACTGTCTATGAAGGATCATGTGAACTCTATTGATTAAAAACTGCTAAACGATCATCTCAGACCATATCCGATTCGTCGGTTCATCACTGCTGAAAGCTGCCATCATTTAGTCCGTTCGCCTTAGTTTTGGCCCGTTAGACTATGCAAACTCACTTTTGTATGGTTTATCGACAGAGAAGTAAAAAGTTTTTACAAACACTTCAAAACAGGCTGCCAGGATTATTTGCAAGTGCATCGATTTCCATTCCTTCTGCCCCCTTGGCGGAGAGAGCTTCATGGTTTTCTACCTGTAAATGAAAGAGTTTCTTTAAGGTGCTTCGGTCCTACTTCCAGGGAATGAATCACCTTAATCCCTGCTTTAGCTTCCGCTCTCTTATCAGTCCATACCTCTGGAAGTGCATAGGTCTGGCTCTCTGAGAATGCAATTTTCGTAGCGTTTCTCGTACCTTTCGATCAAATTTGTGACAAGCCTTTGTGTTGGCTGATCCGCGCCTTTTGAACTCTCCCCCGTCGTTATCGTCGTTTGTCCACATAGAGCAGAGCAGAATATCATATGGTCCTTATTTAGGGAGTTCGTTAATGTCCGACTACATCTAAGGTGTGACACCTTAGTATTAGAAGGACCCTCTACATCAATGCAGGGTAGTTAGTGGGCGTCAAATTGTGGTGTCACTTTTCAATAGGGGTCAATTGTAAGTTTACACAGGGATCAAACTTTTTCATTACTCCAAGCTGTTTGAAATGTATGCCATATTGTCCTTCTGTCAAAATGCTTCCAAAATGTATAGTTGTAGTACCATCTATGACAATGGTTTTAGAGTTATTGGGTACAAATGGTTAAAAGTGTAAAAGGTCAACTCATTTGTACGGGTCAACACGAAAGTACTACTCTTATTATATTTAAATGCTTGCAAATTATTGGCCTGAGGAATGAGGACTTCCAAAAAGTATAGTTTTGCTTATGTTAAATGTTTACTTACGAGATAGAGGTCAAAGAAGGTCATCCAATGAATTATGTTGCCTTGTTATGCCCCATGACCTATTTTGTCACAGAGCATGATACTAACATTAGCAGATGCTCAACAAAAAAAAACCCTATTCCTTATTTTGACACATTACTAGATGAACCATTTTGGTTTCATTTTAACCAAAATTGGAAGGCAATTTTTGATTTGACCCCTGTACAAATTGAATTGATGACCTTTTTGCCCTTTTAGCCATTTTTATTTAACCATAACCAAAACCATGGTCATAGATGTACAAACTATAACTTTTTGGAATCCTATACAACATACAATAGCATACATTTCACATGATTGAGTAATTTAAAAGGGTTTGACCCCTGTGTAAACTTAAATTGGGCCCTATTGAAAAGGTGACAAACCACATTGACACGCACTAACTACCTTGCATGATGTAGCAGGTGTCCTACCAACGACCAAAAGGTGTAAAAGCTGAGATGTATTGGGACAATGAACCAAGATGTTGACCCAAGGTTTCCTGCTCCCACTCTCACCGTTAATGCATTTTAAAAAGGCCACTGAAACTAACCTTTCCCATCTGAATGAGTTGTTTTAATCATGTTGCCCTGGTATCAAATTGATTATTTTATAAATGTTTGATTTTTAAGAGTTGTATATTTCAATTTTGCTGTTGTTTGATTTTTACTATAATTAAAATGTATCTAAGGTAATTTTTAAATGTGACTTTGTACCGCGCTATGATCAATTGGAATAGCCGCTTAATAAATG
>JAMKCH010056725.1:0-79906 GCA_023653785.1 Ophioderma brevispina | reverse complement strand
ACGCACAGATTTTTATATGCGTGTGCTTGCGCCTCAACAGTGACGACACGCGCGTGCTTACGCAGCAACAACCACGGCGCGCCGTGTGTGAGAGAAAACGGTTACGGGCTTGGGCTATTCCCCAATACATGCGATTCCCCTCTTGGTTTATTATTCCAGCTCTATGAACTCATACCTTGCCAGGTCACATGACCAACAGACCTGCTGATTGGACCACTGTGGCATTTATTGAGCCAATCAGTAGCATGGTAAGAAAGGTGCTGGGGCTGAAGAGGATTGAGCCGAAGTATTTCAGAAAGTTTATTGTGATTGGTTATTTAGATTAATATATGCTGTAATTTAACCAATGAAAACTCCTGTAAGATTAAACTAAGAAGGCATGCAGTTAGTGCCTTGGGGCATCCATAGACAATACTCCATTCCCTGGAATGTATTGCACAATCTGTAGCGTTTTGTAATATTTTCTTCATGGTATTAAAAGACACTTGTGTTATTCATTCATTCCCAAAATCTGTATTATAGAGTAAAAATAGTAATTGATTGGCCTTAAAGGTGCAATGAGAGATTTCACATATCAGGTGTCCCTAAAAAAAAAGTACTGATTTTGTCCTGATGTAAAGCTTTCCATAAAAAATATCCCCATCTTGAAGGATTAAGCTGAGAAATGGTTCTTTGGTACAAAAACTGTGAAATTTCTAATTTCGTAGTGAAGCAAATACGAAATTCAGCCTATGTTTTATATTGAAATATAAGCAATCAAAATCACCTTTTTTCTCTCTTTTAAGACATTTCTGTAGCCAAATACAAGGTAAGAAATCTATTGAGTGCCTAATCTATATGAAATTACTATTATGACACAATATTTGGGTGGCCTCAAAATCTCTCGTTGCACCTTTAAGTAATCTTAAAAAGTGTACAACTGATTATTTTAGTTTTGTATCTAAGAAAGGCTATCATGAACATACCTTAATTCTACAATTTAAAGCCAGTTTAATCCTCATTAGGTTGCTTTCAATCTCATCATTTAAAAAGGTATGTACTGTATTTGTTATTATTTTTATTTAAACTTTGTTTAGGCAGGGTAGCACTAGCCCCTTCAGTGACAAGAGCACTGATTTTATTTTATTTTAATCATTCTTTAGGCAGGGTAGCTAACAACTGAATGATGAATGCACATAATATTAAACAATGAGAAATATAAAAATACATACAGCAACAGCGAGAGTGAGGTATGGGTGGGTGAAGTTAGGGAATGTGGGGAGTTGTTGCAAGGGAAGAGTTATCCTTTGAAGATGAAAGGAATGGTGTATAAGAGTTGTGTGAGATCAGTGATGCTGTATGGGAGTGAGACGTGGTGTCTGAGTGAAAATGAGATGGGGATTTTGAGGAGGACAGAGAGAGCAATGATGAGAGCGATGTGTGGTGTGAAGTTGATTGACAGGATGAAGACTGGGGACTTGATGCAGATGTTGGGTTTGGATGAGGCGGTGGACCGGTTGGCGAAGGCGAATAGTGTACGTTGGTATGAGGAAGGATGATGAGCATGTGTTAAGAAGGGCTTTTGAGTTTGAGGTGGGCGGTTTGAGGAGGAGGGGACGTCCAAAGAAGACATGGAAGAAGCAAGTGGAGGAGGAGAGTAGGAGGGTTGGGTTGAGGATGGAGGATGCATTGAATCGGGTGAAATGGAAGGAGTCAGGGCGGTTGCTGCAAATGTGAGGTGAATCCGGCCACCCCGTTGATGGGGATAAAATCGGATTTAAAACTTTGGTTTAGTAGTAGTAGTAGTATACATATATATTAACAATGAAAATCGGACAGATTTAACAAAACAAGAGTTTTTGAATTGGCCAAGACTCATGT
The DNA here is from genome assembly GCA_023653785.1 of Ophioderma brevispina. Taxonomy (NCBI): domain Eukaryota; kingdom Metazoa; phylum Echinodermata; class Ophiuroidea; order Amphilepidida; family Ophiodermatidae; genus Ophioderma; species Ophioderma brevispina. The sequence goes on along the minus strand of JAMKCH010056725.1, from coordinate 78,046 downwards.
TGTTAAAATTACACCTAACATCTGCAGGAAGGCCATTCCAAATGTTGGTAGCATGTGAATGGAAAGTCATTTTCCCTGCTGTAATGTTCCAGATTGGTTCAGATAGAGCAAAGTTTGTTTGACTCCTAGTACCTTTGGAATGAATTTCGTGCATAAAGACAAATTGAGAGGAAAGGTAACTAGGGGCCATACCTTTTAGACATTTAAATATTATAATTAACATTTGGTTAAACCACCTGTCATTTAGTTTGTTCCATTTCAAGGCACCCATCATGTCATTAATTGGTGTTCTGATATCTGCAGATTTCCAAGGAGGCCCTGCATATACACATAAACATGTACATTTGTGTATTACAAAAATGCAAGAATCTGATATTTGTTGATTTTTCAGATTTTGTGATTTAGCAAGTCACTCATAATACCTCTAAGTACACATTGTGTTACTAACATACAAACCAGGGGGTATGTTTTCTATATACACTGTTGAGTGAGAGTTACTGAGCATTATCAAGGGAATTTTGACTGTATTAGCTCAGTCATAGTGACAGTCTTTTTGATAGGGGGATATCCTAATAACATTTGGCTGACTGCCAGTTACACTGTAAATGATTGGCTCTAATTCAATTTGGATGTGTGTGTGTGACCAGCAACCTGTTACCATGGCAATACAACATATACAAAGCATGGTGTCATAATAGCGTGGAAGTAGCCACCATTTTTCTTTTTAAAATCTTTTTAAAACCGACTAGAGAAAAAATGTTTTGGGAGTTTTGATTTCAAGATACATTGTATACAATGGGTTGTTACATGTAAACCAAAGCCAGCATTCGAAATAAGGTGCTTCCTTGCTTCAAATACCTACAAAATGAGATGAGGACCCTTAACTTGTTTACATTAAGGGTCCTGTGGACTCTTAAAAAATTGATCAACTTCCAGATTCCCAACTGCTATCCTGTTACGGGACCCTTGAAAATTAGAGAAGACTCGTAAATTTTCAAAGGTGAGGGTCCCATAGACCCTTTGGTATTTTTTCTTATTTCGAAGTCTGCCAAAGCATTTTTTTTTTTGCTGATACATGTTCACGCATACTTGTAAGTAAACAATTATTAGTAACATTCAAAGTAATTAACCCTTTATGTGCTGATAACAAACAATTTCATTGTGGACATTGCTAAACCATTACTTTAAAAACTCTGTGGGAAAATGACATGTATTTTGCAACACTCGTAAAAAAAAAACAGGATTGTTTTGTGTTAAGTATATAATTTGGGTCTTCTAGAGTAGATATCAACATAAAATAAGTTTTCAAAAAGTTTGTTGTAAGCGCAAGGCTCATTTGAATTTTCTGTCTTTTTGCCCAATTTTTGCATGTTTTGAAAATAATAATTTTGAGTTGTCTTATTGCCCCGGTGGGGGTCCAGGGGGCAGAGCCCCCTGAAGCTCCTGAGGTTTTAGGGTTTTCAAGACCTGAAAACGGCTTTCCTTGCGTACTTCTTCCGACACTTTTTGATCCGCATTTGCGTAAAAAAATCAAATAAATGTACCATGTTCCTCTTCTTTTTCTTCTTTTCTTTTCTCCTGCTCTTTTCCTCTTTTTTCTTTCTCCTTCTTTCTTCCTTCCTCTTTCTTCCTTCCTCTTTTTTCTTGAGAACTTTGAGGGGGGCTTTAGCCCAAAATATGTCTATAAATTTCGCTTTTGAGGTTTGGAAACATATTTCTTGCCTTTCAGAGGCTTAGAATTATGGCGTCCAAGTGGACCTAATTTTGTTGTTCATTCTGAATTTATTAAGTCCAGTGAAAATTCTCTCTGTCAAATGACACCAAAATCCTACTAAGCGGGAACCGTGGAGGGATGATAGGCATGGTGGGAAAAAGTGGGTAATCTAGGAAGCTCCTTCCCGGGAAATTTGACCATTTGGAGGGAAATTTGGACTTTTCAGACAAAGAAATACATAAAAAATGGTGGGAAATCTATGGGAAATGTGACTATCTTCCCGCAAAATATGCATTTTTCCTGCCCTGGATGATAGGTATAGACAGCTTTGCTCAAAACATTGTGGCCACCAGTACCAACACTAGACTAAACACTCAGGCTGGTATTCTGAAAGGGAGTCTAACTTTAGTCCCATGTTTAAACCAGGGTTAGTCCTACATGAGTGGTCTTTTTGATAGGGGGATATCCTAATAACATTTGGCTGACTGCCAGTTACACTGTAAATGATTGGCTCTAATTCAATTTGGATGTGTGTGTGTGACCAGCAACCTGTTACCATGGCAATACAACATATACAAAGCATGGTGTCATAATAGCGTGGAAGTAGCCACCATTTTTCTTTTTAAAATCTTTTTAAAACCGACTAGAGAAAAAATGTTTTGGGAGTTTTGATTTCAAGATACATTGTATACAATGGGTTGTTACATGTAAACCAAAGCCAGCATTCGAAATAAGGTGCTTCCTTGCTTCAAATACCTACAAAATGAGATGAGGACCCTTAACTTGTTTACATTAAGGGTCCTGTGGACTCTTAAAAAATTGATCAACTTCCAGATTCCCAACTGCTATCCTGTTACGGGACCCTTGAAAATTAGAGAAGACTCGTAAATTTTCAAAGGTGAGGGTCCCATAGACCCTTTGGTATTTTTTCTTATTTCGAAGTCTGCCAAAGCATTTTTTTTTTTGCTGATACATGTTCACGCATACTTGTAAGTAAACAATTATTAGTAACATTCAAAGTAATTAACCCTTTATGTGCTGATAACAAACAATTTCATTGTGGACATTGCTAAACCATTACTTTAAAAACTCTGTGGGAAAATGACATGTATTTTGCAACACTCGTAAAAAAAAAACAGGATTGTTTTGTGTTAAGTATATAATTTGGGTCTTCTAGAGTAGATATCAACATAAAATAAGTTTTCAAAAAGTTTGTTGTAAGCGCAAGGCTCATTTGAATTTTCTGTCTTTTTGCCCAATTTTTGCATGTTTTGAAAATAATAATTTTGAGTTGTCTTATTGCCCCGGTGGGGGTCCAGGGGGCAGAGCCCCCTGAAGCTCCTGAGGTTTTAGGGTTTTCAAGACCTGAAAACGGCTTTCCTTGCGTACTTCTTCCGACACTTTTTGATCCGCATTTGCGTAAAAAAATCAAATAAATGTACCATGTTCCTCTTCTTTTTCTTCTTTTCTTTTCTCCTGCTCTTTTCCTCTTTTTTCTTTCTCCTTCTTTCTTCCTTCCTCTTTCTTCCTTCCTCTTTTTTCTTGAGAACTTTGAGGGGGGCTTTAGCCCAAAATATGTCTATAAATTTCGCTTTTGAGGTTTGGAAACATATTTCTTGCCTTTCAGAGGCTTAGAATTATGGCGTCCAAGTGGACCTAATTTTGTTGTTCATTCTGAATTTATTAAGTCCAGTGAAAATTCTCTCTGTCAAATGACACCAAAATCCTACTAAGCGGGAACCGTGGAGGGATGATAGGCATGGTGGGAAAAAGTGGGTAATCTAGGAAGCTCCTTCCCGGGAAATTTGACCATTTGGAGGGAAATTTGGACTTTTCAGACAAAGAAATACATAAAAAATGGTGGGAAATCTATGGGAAATGTGACTATCTTCCCGCAAAATATGCATTTTTCCTGCCCTGGATGATAGGTATAGACAGCTTTGCTCAAAACATTGTGGCCACCAGTACCAACACTAGACTAAACACTCAGGCTGGTATTCTGAAAGGGAGTCTAACTTTAGTCCCATGTTTAAACCAGGGTTAGTCCTACATGAGTGGACTTTTTTCTTTCAACATACTTTGAAAGTGTGCCATAACAGGTGAGAAAATTCCTCATGGATGGGCTGAAACGGCCCATTCATGAGGAATTTTCTCACCCGTTATTTTCAACTTTTGTAGTATGTTAAAAGGAAAAAAGGTCCACTCATGTTGGGCAACCCTGGTTTAAACCTGGGACTAAAGTTAGACTCCCTTCCAGAATGCCAGCCTCAGACAAGGGGCAAGCAGTAGTTAGCTAATACAGAGCATTGAAAAAATGATAAAATCCATGTACGTGTATTTATACCATCATTGCATGTCAATCTTTAAAGTCCACACACCATGAAATTATGATTATATATCAATAGAAAGCTTTTGATATAAATAAAACGAGAAACATAAGTTTTATTTCCAAACTGCTACAGGTAAGTCACAATTACACTGAAAAGATTATATTCCTAGACCCCCCTATAAAACAAAATGAAATTCTTCAAATTGGGCGCTGTGCCTGTGACGTCATTAACGTATCAGGTCAATAAATCATGTCGGGGATCATGTACTAAATGCACGCACAACTGGTTCGGAAATCAGTTTCGTAGATCTTTCATTTTCAACTAAAATAAGTGAAAGTACAAGCCCGAGTCCAAAATATGCAGATGAGAATCAGAATTGGGATATTCATCGTCGGGAAGTACCCGGGATAGCGAAGAGCTAGCCAGGGTTATTTCCCGGGGAGGAAATACCCCGGCAATGCCGGCGAGGACAATGACGAAGGTGATACGTACCGGGGATTCCGTGGGGTTATGCCTACACAGCGGACGTGGCCGGCCATGCATTTTGAACAGTTGTTGAAAAAGAAATCCCAACATAATTTTTGATTGATGAGGTAAATTAATTTGATCGGTATTCACTCTTAATAGTACATAGTCATTGTTATTTGTGCGAGAATTGAAAGCTTTATATGACTTGTATTAAGCGGCAATCTGAATGTAATCACCAGCATGTGCGAATCAAAAATGTGTCCAGCTACACGTCATTATTATGCATGGAACCATATTTCGTTGATGACGCATTGTTTGTGTTTTGATGTTCATGGTTTGGGGCTGAATAAAAGGCTTCTCGCTGAATTGATGTAGGGGGGAATGAATCCTTCCTTGTCAAAACCTGACATGTCAGGGCATCCTGTAAATTTTTCGGGAATCGATTTGACCAATATAGTCAGATTTACGTAAATTTAAACCTTTGCTCATTTTGAAACATTTCAAATATGCTTCATTTTCCTCTGACTTTTTTGCACTCGGAGGATATTGTTTTGTACATACATACGCAAGTATTTTTTTACATTTAGATCTTTATTAACAAAGCAAAATATTTTTCTAACTCACCCCTCAAAAATAGCGATGCAATATGCTCCCCAACGGCTAGCTTATGCGTGACCCTCTGCCTGTTTTTGTCTAATTCACCCCGTTTGATCTGCCACAACAGAGAATACAAAACCCGTGGCGTACTCAGTATCTTGTGGCGTGGTCTTACCCCGGTCTTAACGTGCATAAAACTCGTTTTTTTCTCAGTTCTTAGGGGTTGTTAAATTGCAATTCCAAGCTTTTCAGACCAAATCATTTATTAACAAAATCATTGGCATGAATGATGTGCAGAAATATTCTTGAATGACAAAGTATTAGCACAAACACTGACGCATTTAATCAGGGGTAAATCCCACACTGGCTAATGGCTGGTATGGTTCATGTTATCACTCTGCCAAGCGCTTCTACGGCCCGTTTTACCAATTATATTACAAATTTGCCCGTTCAATCTATGATACAACCTCCAACATATCATGTAGCAGTTTTCCTGCGCACGCGGATCGTTTCTTCCTTTTCCCTTCCCCCCGTTTTGATGATTTAATATATGAATTTTGCTAGGTCTAAACTGGTGTACAATCAATTTAAAAACGTTGGTGAAATCTTGGATGGATCGTTTGCTAAGCCATGCCAGGCAGAGTGAAATACATTCGCAGCAACTGACTAGTTCATGAACCTGCCGCCATCGGTCAAATAAACTATAATTCATATGATAAGAAGTCATCTACAAACATTCATACACATTAAAATGTATTGCAATCATATTAAGTGTACAAGAATCATGAAGGGTGTAGAAATAATACAGTTGAAATCACGCTTCGGCCTGTTTTGCATGTCAGCTTCAGTCCATGATCGGCCGCGGTCACACACTTGGCCTTGTATTTGTAAGTCGAAGTCTAGGTGTTGTCACAATATTAATCCTCATCGCAACTCACCACAACTTCCTCATCTTCATTCTCTTGTTAATACATACAGAATTGCCGCGTTCGACACGAACGTTCGACCACTATATTGTTACATAACATCACGACTCAACTGTAACCAGGAGTAAACATGTCAGTGTTTTACATTTTTTGGGCACTGTGATCACGTGATCGGTGATACCTAAATGACGTCATGCATTTATAATAAGGCAATTGGCGCTTTTTTTTGGGTGTATTGAAAAACAGGAACATACAAATATTGACAGTTTTTTTTAAAAGCGCCCCAAAGCTTTCTAACAGACAGATAAAAATTGAACGTTATGCTGTTCATTCGTAAGGTCCACCAGCCTTTCTATTGTATAATATATAAATCATAATTTCATGGTGTGTGGACTTTAAGAGACTGTACGGTATGACCCAATTTTCTCTCAAATATTTTATTAAAAAAACAATTTTATGGATTTTTTTCTGCTTTCCAAGTAGTAGTGTAGAACTACATACACACACTTGTCCTCTTAAAACCTATCATTGATTTCTCCGCACAGAGTGAAAATAGTTGAAATTTGCAAGAATAAGTCTGTAGAATCCAATGTTAATTTTTCCCACGAAGACTTAACCGAAAGGAAGAAAACGGCAGTGTTCAAAGATACGAATCTCCATTCAATTACGCGTTGTAGAAAGTGTCCTTCTGGACAATTATGACTAAATAACCAATTTTGTCTTTATTAGGCTGCGTTGGGTCGTATCGGCTTGGCAGGGTATGTTAGATACCATACTAGTTCCAGACATGCAAAAATCTGAGTTTTGATGAATTTTTTTGTTTATCTGATTTTTCAAATCACTGGTAGTGCCTTTAATATAAAAGGAAAATGGTAGATAGATTTCCACTTTTTTATCACTGTGCATTATGGCTGCTTATGTGTCATTTCTAATGTCTTCGTACTAAAAATAACTGTATTACAGCAGCAATATCACAAATTATCACACACTCTCTCACACATACATGACACAACTAATGTGCACTGCACACACCCACAAAGTCGGGGCTTCAATCAATATTATAAAGAAAAGCGAATATGCATATTAGTATTTGCACAATGTTGCATTGAATAGCGGCCATTGGCCCACACCTTTGTTTGTTAAGTACATTGACGTTTTGGGCTATAAACCCTCATTGGATGCTGATTCTGTCTGGCACATGTGAAGGTCTAACTGTCTGGAAGACAGGAAAGACCACGATCCAGTCGTTCCTGCCTGTAGAAGTTCCTGTACAACAAAAAACGCGGCTCTTGTTAACCAACCGCATGCAGGAAGAAGTAAAAATCCCCGTAACACTTCTTTGTGTGTGTAATCAGTTCCTCTTACCCGAGGCCACAAAGTAGTTATTAACCCAAGTCATAATGTGACCTTACACAGATGCATACTTTTGGTGGCGGTATTTCGAGTTTTGCAAGATGTTTAGTACCAATATTTTGAGAGGAGGGTACCCTTAACTTTTATTAAATCTTGATTTCTTACATCAGGGGAACTGGTAGATCTCAAAGAGTTTTGGGTTGAGTAGGGATGCACTTTTGCGATCTGAAGTAGGACCCATATCTTTACCAATCTTACCAAAAAAGGCGACTAATTTTTATAACAGCAAATTCAGATTTTTTTCTGTCAAATTAAAACCATTTTACAGGCCTGTGCGAGTTCAGCTTTTTAGGATTTCAGCTTTATTTTAATGCTTCAAAAAGTCCAATTTAGCTGTGTCTTTCATTTTCAGCCTGTTTTCACCTCGACCAGGGGTTTTTTGTTTTGCTTATGCTTGGTATTTCAGCTTCTTTTTCAAAAATGACACTCAATGTCTGATGTTAGCAAAATTTGAGGCTTTTGCTGCCCAAATTGCCTACTAATTTTCAAATTGTTAGAAAATTGTGAAACAAGTGAGTTCACAATACCAAAATTGGCACACAAATGGTAATTAAGGCTAAAATTGCAAACCATATTGCATCACATCAGTGTTTCACTATCTCTCTCGAGTAATATGGTGTTTTCGCCTTATATGTGGTCGCAAAAAGGTAAAAATTTGGATTTGCAACTCAAATACTAAAAGTGGAACCACCATATAAAAGGCTGCCTAGAGATTTCCCGATGAGGGCACACTCAGTTTTCAAACAAATCGTGTGTTGCATGTCATTAATGTTTGTCCATGTACTAATCCTTGTGTGAAAAAACTAAGCGCAAATTGAAGTCTCATATAGAAATCACAACTTTGTTATAATATGTTATGCCTAACAATATTGCCACTTTAATAAAGTGCAATATTGTCATGCCTAACAACTTAATTTATTGAGTTCCTTTCATTCAAGAGTAGCCCTTCAGCCACGAACACTTTTTACAATATAGCTGTAATAAATAGCTTGTAAAAATTTAAACTCAAATATAAAGGAATAAATTTACTGATGGTATAAATAGTTAAAAATTATGGCTTAATAAAATAATGATAAAAGCCAAGTATAAAGGACGCAATGATACATTTATAGTGAGAATTTTTGGGTCAAAATTATGTGACATGGAATTTTATACTGCATTTTTACAGGACTTTTTTTCGACACATTCTTCCCTTTTTTCTTGACCAGTTTAAAAAAGTTAAACACGTCCTGACCTTAAAAATGGGTTTAAAATGTATTTTTTTTACACCTTTTTGTGAGTCGGAAGTGGGACAATCCTGTTTTATGGCTTATCTCCCAATTATGGGAACTATTGGATGTAAATTTTGTGGGGACACTAGTCAATTATGCACTAAATGAACTAGTGACTTCATGTTTGGGAAGGTGTTCGGGGTCAGGCCTATATGTGTTTAACTGGGCAAAGTGATTCACATTGATATTCGAAAAAAGTGGATGATGAAAGGCGCACAGTTGAGATCAGTGACATCCATGATTTAGTTTTAACCAGTCCATCGCAGACCAGTTCACATGCCACTGATCAAATGAGCTGAGATATTGGGTTACAGCTCCAGGAAATTCCCAAGCCCAGTTCTAAAGTTTCAGTAAGGACCAGTGTAACCCCTAGCGTTTGTCTGGGTTATTTTGGCTTATAATTTGCAAATATTTGTACTGATATGTAAAGTATCACATTTCTGAAAGTAAATTAGACATCCAGGGTTCGCCCAGTCTCCCACAGGTGGCAAAACCGCGTTTTTCCGCGGTTTTTTCCCTTGCACGGCCCAGGTTTCTTCCCCCGTTTCTTCCCCTGCCAGCGGGCACGACCCCTCCCCAAGTCCATTTAAACCGTTTCCTTTCAACGCGCCATTCCTTCAAACTTTTGGTTTTCTATTTATACGCTGACTTGACATATGCTGTACCATCACCCCCCCTTTAGCGAGCCCCCACTACACATCACCCCCTGCACTGGCCATCCTTACCCCCCCCCTTGCTTTCACAAGGCCCCTCAATCCCACACCTTCCGGCCGACCTGATTAGCCCTCTCCCCCCCCCGGGCCCCCCGCGCCCTCACTTGTACGCCTTGCCATCTCCCCCCCTTCTTTTCCCCCCCCGTCCTCCCTCCCCGCCCGGGTTCCCATCCGCCCCTTCCCCCGTTCGTTGTCTTCTCCCCCCCTTTCCCCCCCACCGCCCCATCTGGTTGCTTGCCTATTGCTTGTGTTTTCCCCTTCCCCCTTGGTCCTTCCTCTATTCCCGCTTTTTTATTGGTTTGCCATCCATTCCTTCCCGCCTCTTCCCCCCTGTGCTCCTGCTCCCTGTGCCACCTGCCAGCTTGGGGCCCCCTGGGTTACCCCCCTTCTCCTCGTCTCCTTGGCTCGCCCGGCCCACACCAACCCTCAGACTTGCACACATGCCCCCCTCACACCACTTTCACACTTTCTCCTTGTTCGGTTCTCTCTCCCTTGCCCTTCCTTTTGCCCCCCCCCGTTCTGTCCCGCCCCTCCCGTCCCCCCTTGCTGCTGTCGACCGTGCCCAAGCGCTGCCCTCTGGTGTCCGTTCGTTTGTTGTTCCTCCTCCTTCTTTCTTTTTCCCCGTTTTCTTCCCCTTTCTTTCCCCCCGTTCCTTCGCCGCCGCCCTGCGCCCCCCCCCCTTGTTCCGTTTCTTCCCCCCATTTCTTCCGAGCCGCCATGGGTTTCTTCCCGGCCGTTCCCCGCCCCTGGCCCTCTTCCGGTGCGCTCCCCTGTGCCCCGCCCCCCCTTTTTGCGCCCCCTCCCCCCCCCCCCGCCCCCCCCCCCTCTCTTTTGTGCCCCTGGTGGGGGGTGCTCCCTGTTGTTCTGCCTCGCCCCTGCTCCCTGTTTGCTTTCCGCTCCTGTCCCTTGTTTTTTCCCCCCTGCTCCGTGCCGACTTTTCCCCCGTCTCAGGACTCCCTCTTCGATCTCCGACCTCTCGCCTTATCACTCTCGCCCCTGACCACCACACCCCCCTTTCCCCTTCCCCGTGCTCTTGGCGTTCGGTGTTCCATCTACCCCCCCCCTCCCCCCCCCCCCCCCCCCATCCACCACTCCCCACACCCCAGATAATGGTCCACATTATTACGCATACCCCCAAATACAAACCTACAGAAACACAATCGCTCAACCCCCAAGCAAGGCCAACTCAACAGTAGTTCATTTGAGTAACCAAACCCACCCAAACCCACCCCCAGCCTCACCCACACCCCCACCCACCACGAGGGCAGCACCTCCGTTTATGCGCATCCCCGGCCTGCTAGGTGGACAACCCCTGGCCCTTATGCTCGCCGCACACAGCCGCAAACTCTCTGCTCTGGAACACGCAGTTTACCTTCCCGGAGTTGCACTCCCATGACACACCCGAGTCACGCCAACCTCCAACAATCATCAGATCCGCAGCGGTCCCGAGTGACCCCGCGCCCGCTATGGTACATCTACGCAGGATCTGCCTCAAGCAGCATAAGACTAGAAAGTAGAACAGACAACCCCTGTTTTCACCCGTTCTTCTGTCGAACTTTCCTTAAGCTACATGGCTTCGTACCCTCGACGAACAAGATCCGTGGCGTTCCCTCATAGAGCGGGCGCAGCACCCCACCCCGCGCACCCTGAATATTTTACAATTGCAAGACAGCATGGCGTTCTAGATTCTTTGCTATGAGCAGTGAGGAATTTTTATGTGCCGGCCGCATAAAGGGTTGTATGTCAAGGTTGGATTGAGTCAGCGAGATAGGGATAACCGACGAGTTTAGAAAATGATAAGAGATGACATCGGTGCCCCACACCCCGGCACTCGCCCACCGACCACCAGTGACCACCCGCGTTTGCCACCAGTACTGACAAGCAACACCTCATGTCCACGAAAGACAAACCCCTCCAGGCTACACACAACGAGTTACCTAACAGAATATATACAAGTTGACCATCGTTTGGCTTGCCCAATTGTTTGATTGTAACTCTTGGGGATCGCGACTAAGGGGCCTTCGGCTTCGCTGCCCCTCTCCACCTACCCCCCCCCCCGTCGACACAACCAAAGCACACACACAACCCCAAGCAACGCAACCCCCCTACTTGCCTTCCTTGAGGGCTCCAAAGTGGACGTAACGCCCTCTTGTAGTGCGTAGCACTCAGTCTAAATTTCACCACGATCGGCACTTTGGCACAAATAAAGCCCCACATCGAAAACTCCCGGCACCAAACCACCGACTTGGGGTTCTGTAAAGCACAATTTCCGACAGGTGACACAAACACATCGCACCCCCAATCTAATCTCAACTGACGTCATAGCCACGACCCTTTTTTTAATATTTCGTAGTAAGCTATAATTCAACTTTCAATAATCACCTCACGTTGTATCAAATTCAAGCTTGAGACATGTAGGGTGCTACACAAATAGAGTCTAATAGTTTGAATATTGGTGTAGCGAGGTAGTTTGGGGTCCTAACGGTATCACGATACCAATTGGCCCCAGTATTGTGGGCTGATAACCGTCGTTAAGGCTTGGTGTCAAAGTGTCAAAACCTCAAAATGTGCTATCCCTTGGTCACTCCTAGCCTGGGTTATGTTGAGAAAATTGACATGTGAGAAGCACCACAACTACTTTACTAGCCAAAATAATGTCCAGAACCACGCCCCTTGTATTATAGTTATTGGCACACATTCATCGTGTAATAACTTGAGGGTTTAGTGTATAAAATTGCCGTTTTAAAATTATACAATTAATATTCACTTGCAATATTTTCAGGTAAAATTAAAAAAAAAAAAAAAAAAAAAAACATAATTGACTAATAACTAATTGCCCCATAATTCTCCATCCAAAAATTGTATTGGGAAAACTTTAAGACACAAGTATTTCAAAGTTCCCAAAACTCAAAGTAGTAGAATATGGGGGGCAAGGTTCTATACACAGTCAACTATTGAAATGGAGAATGGTCGAATGAGCGAAAAGTATCGGTCATCGCCTTTCAAGGATACGGTCAGGTCACAATGGGGTAAAAATTTAGATTTACCCGTTTGTTATACATATAGTGGGTCTCACTGGTATATGAGCCAAAAATATGTGTGCAACATAAGCTTACCCATATATGATATTTTGTTGCATAATTAGATGCACTGGGGACTGGGGTTGTGTGAGGTCACTAACTATAACTCTAATTTCTAATGAACATGTCAAACTAGAATTCTATATACCAAAATGAGTATTCCCTAGTGTGACCCAAGAACAAAATGTTACAAACCAGTTTTGGAGCCAAATTGGACAAATTTACAGGAGACATTGAACTGTATGTGCTATTTGTAATAAACTATAGATCACAGATGTCGAACTATACCGTATTAATTCGAACAATTACATTTTTAACCCCTGTACAAACTTGACCCCCTATTTTCCTACATACTTCCCACAGAGTCGCCTTTGGTTTAATTTAGTCTTATTAGTCAATTTTTGCAGTATATTAACATTAAAAAACTATAAAATCATATCCGAATGTTTATATATTGCCGTTTGTTGGACATCCTTTGTGAAAAGCGTTGTTTTAATGGAAGTTTACTACTACGTAGTAAAGCATGAAGTTTGCTTGCAAGAGATTTATAACACAATAGGTCAATACATGGTTTAATGTTTGTATCAGGTTGATGGTTGCCGATTGTCAGCAATCCGGTCAGTCGGGGACAATGGCGTGGGAAATAGCTTAAAAATGTAGTCAAAATCATCGTGAAATGGGCATGGATTTCCATACTTTAAATTCTGTTCCTTCAACCCACAACAACAAATAATGAAAAAATACAAAACAATTTAAAAAATGATAAATAATATTAAAATAATATTTTTGAAACCCCCATAAATTTAATAAGATTTTAAAAAGTGACTAGCTTTGAGTTCCAAGATCAAAACGTATTGATACAGATGTAGTTTTAGGGGTAAAGGTTACTTCATCCAAAGTAGAAAATGTATATAATTTCTATCAAGTAAAATAAATACTAGTATATACAAAAAAGAAGTACACACAATGATGGTCAAACAGAAGACAAGTCAATCCACTGGATCGTTCCTGTCACAACAAGCTTGTAATTTTCAAATTATCTAGAAATTTGCACATTAATGAACACAATAAACGTTGGATAAAAATGAGGATGGGTGTCAGGAGTTCTACAAGCTACCCAGATATTGGGTAGAATTTCTGGAAGGGATCTTGTAAAGAGCCCAAATACCATTTGACCTGACACTTTATCGAAACTGCTACAGACCCGGTACCCAACAAACTAGTTCACAGAATACGCGCCATTAAAAAAGGATGAAACTTGAAGCACAGGCATTTCGTTCCTATCTCCAAAACTGTAGAAAAATGCACGTCCAGGAAATCTGCACATAATAAGAAATTCTTAAAGAAAAAAGGACCAAAACCTGAACAAAATAAAACATGATGAAAGAGCAGATGTTGAGCGAGTTTCCTTGGTGACTGTCAACAGCCGTACAGAAAACCACTGCTTGGCCTCACACATAGAAATGTCTCTGTGCTGTGGAAACTGATTGCAACTTTTGGTGGAGTCTTGTGGACAACATGTTTGTAAGAGCAGGGATTGCCGTGTTTGAAACTTTAATTCAATTTGACAGTGGCACATGACAAGGACCTGCGCAACATCAAGTCTCAGCACTTATACTTGGGCAAAGCTTGATCGGAATGCTTTGCAGCTCTCAAACACTTTTGATGGATCCTTTTCTAGATTTTGAGGGACTGTACATGATGTAAACCTTGGTCAACAGTTTAAATTATTTCACCACCACCCGAGACCGGTGTTTTTGTAGCTGCTAACAGCCTTCATTGTCATTCGGAGATACAATTGAAAAGACGAGCGAATTGGGCTTTTGAGGAATGGAATGTAAAATACGTATGTTTACATGACTTTAGAGCATAAAGGCACATCTTGAAACAATGATGACAAAGCCAGGCCAACCTTCCAATACTGTGATATATTTTTGATTTCATCTAGGTCTTGAGTGATATTGCATGTGCACTCGCTATCACCAAGACTTTGTGCTATACAAAGAGTGCTGGGAAGCATTAGCACCCTGTTCTTGACAGGAACCATATGGATTTCAATTCCCGATGCTTTAAAAATTGTTCCTGAAAATATCAGGGGGCATTTTGAGACATTGACTGGGTTATCAAAAAGGCTTATAATAAAGGTTCTCCCGCACACTGCGCCGGATCAAAAAACTCCAGCTCTTAGACGGCTCTGGTTGACTGCTAGCTACTACATCAGGATGGTCACAACTCCTGAAAGCTTTGTAGCCCTTGCCACCTGGTGCAATGATCCAAGGGGAGTAGAGAAACTGCTGGAGCATATGCTGCGCAGGAAATTACCTCTATTGCTTGGTGAACTGGCCACGTTGCTCGCCACTAGCCACAGGATTTTTTTGCTCTGGACTTGGCATGGAAAAGGTATCCAGTTACTTCGGACCCAGAACTTCTAATTATTAGGTTTGGAAATTTTGGGCAAGTGATTTGAGTAGACGGACAGGAAGAATTAGACCTGAAAATTAAATTCCACTCACATTCTTGGTTTGCATTACAAGGCTAACCACACCCTCCCCCCTTTGCGGACGTACCACACAAAAGTGTCTTTTTGAGTTAGTTATCATTGTTTTAGTAACAGCGTCCCCTTTGCAAAACCTTTAGTAGTTTTTTTTACAGATCTGTACAAATTAGGGCGATTGCAATATTAAGATGAAGAGAAAAAAACAAAGACTTATTAAAATCAAAGTGTCATTCCTTTAGGGTTAAACTTTCCCATTGATAACCGTTGTGGACATACGTGCAGAAAACAGAAATGTTTCAATTGCTACATCCTCAAACGAAGGAAATATAATTCATTTCTTAATAATGAACCACTTCTAAAAGGACAAAATTAAAGAAGTTCTACCAACTTTCAATTTGCAATCTCTGTTTTAAATTAAAATCAAAAAGTAGAACAGGTGCTTGGATAATGCCAATTTTGGGAATGTACGGCAACGCATGTCACGTTTTGTAATATCCAACAAAATCTAATTTGTGAAATTGAATAGGCCCATTTGTTCATGAAACTACATAGTATTTACATTTGATATGAAACAGAAATCAGGTATTTGGATGAGTTTATTTTGTAAACGGTCAAAAAATTGTTGACATAATATGGAACTCGCCCTTATTGTATGCACGCCAATGTGTGAAGTTGATACCAAATTCGGTTAAAAAAAATATCAAATGACTCGATGAACTTTTAATTGACCTATAAGGAACCCAAAGCGTAAAGATACCCTACTAAAAAGTATCTTTAAGACAATCGTTATGTTCCAGGCTTTAATGTGATACCCACATGATAGGTTTGGAGGAATTTCCCTTCTTACATAATTAAGCAATATGCAAAAAAAGGGGGCCGGGCATATGACGTACATGAATGAGGTCCGATTTTGGGCACCCCCTTCTAAGTTGCTTTGTGCACCCCAAGGCATGTCTGTGCCAAGTTTCCTGCTTTGATTCCAGAAGTGCCGGATGCTATGGTGATTATACCATATGAGAGTGCTTGTTGATGATGGGTTTTTTTGCTGCTTTTGTTTTCAGGTTGGCTTGCGTTTGGCGTGCTCATACAACTTGTTTCTGGGTGATTTGTGTGTTTTGGATGTGTGTGTGTCATCCAATTTTGAATTCTTTTTTCAACCCGGAAGGGGAAAGCCAACACTTTTTTTTGCAACATCCCGGCAGTCATGTGTAGCCGTTGTATGAGATGGGGGGGGACAAGAAATTCCTGATTTTTAACGCCACTATTGGTCTCTCAGATGTAAAGTGCACTAATTTTTGTCAAAGTTGAGTATTTTGCCTTGGAAATTGTTCTAGTAAAGTTACCTGCAAATGGTTAATTGCTGAGAAAATCACATGGGCAAATTTTTGTGCCAAAATGGTTTGGGATTGTCCTGCATTAAAGACACTATTAGTGGTGTTCTAAAATTAGAAATTGAAATTAAATCATCCAAAAATCAGATTTTTGCATGTCTGTTACAAGTATAGGTATCCTAACCATACCTTACAATAATTAAGACTGAAAGCAACCAAAATAGGACAGACTCTAATATTTGGCTACACTGATTGGCGATGGTTGGGGTGGGCGATGATTGGGGGGCAGAGGGTGGTGGGGATGGATGGGCCAGCAAAAGCATTAATCACTCTACAAACTAAAACCAATTAAATCAATGAACTTCTAATGTGGCAGGATAGATCACAAATTATGTGCGTATACTGTTTTGAAGGTTATGAAGAAAAGTAATCGATCCACTCTTAGAAAAATCTTAAATGATAAGTCAATGGAAATTTTACATGGCATGGTGATAAAACATGACAGGTCATGTGCCTATATTTTGGAATTGTTTAATATTATTGAGTCATTTGCATATTTTCAATAAAATGTGATTAGAAGTAAACCCAAGTTGTGGGCTCTAATTTTGCACCACATTAATTCGGTTTATTAAAATACTCTCTATGGCACTTGTGAACACGTATTGAATGGAATCTATGTCATATCTTTAGGGCCTGTGAGAGGTAGCTTTTTAGTGATTTTAGCTTTTTTTATGCCTTCAAAGTAAAAATTTAGGTTTTCTTTCATTTTCCGGCTGTTTTGACTCTGCAGTCTGACCCAATTACGCTAGTATATTTCAAGTTCTTTTCAGCTTTTATCAGCTATTGTTGAAAAACACCACTCATAGGCCGGTGGCGTTAAGCCAGAGGGGGGGGCGTGGCAGGGGAAGCTCCCCCCCCCGGAGGGAAGCTTCCCCCCCCTGTGGGCATCTTGACCCATCGAAAAATTAGTGATTACATAGGCCATATACATACTTCCAAATTTTTAACTATATGCTTGCACCCCCCCCCCCCAGAAAATATATGTGCCCCCCGGAGAAAAAAAGTGGCATGCCATGCGCATAGGTCCTCAAAATTAGGAGTGTTGAACTGGGTTTTCAAATAGACACAATCTTCATTAAATATGGAGACATATTGAGAAGGAATGGGGATAACTTCAAAATTCATAACCTGTGGATAGATCAGTGTGATCCAGAAATCAGTGACTGTTTTGAGAGAAGAGAGTGATGACTTTGGGAACTGGTAACTTTAGTCCACAATTTCAAATTGGCGTTGTACCTGTCATGAGAGAACCCATTCAATTTCTAAATATGTTGAATTGCCACACAGGTGTAAAATGCGGATCATGTATGAATTTTCAATTTAAGGTAAGTTCAGATCAGGACGGGTATAGGTTAGGGCAGGGGTTCTCAATTTGGCGGCCCGGGCCCAAATCGGCCCGCCAAACCATTAATTTTTGGTCCTCAACTTGCTCTCAAATATAAGGAAACATAAGAAAAATTTGGTGTTATTTGGCCCTAAGTAGGAAACCTTTCAAATATTGTTTGGCATTTCTGGCCTTCAGCTAAAATATTGAGAACCCTGGGTTGGGTTTAAAAGTGAGTCGAGTTGTTAGCGCCGAGAATCAATGAGAACTCTCACCGTCTGAGGGGGATAACACGGTCCGGATCAATGAGAATATTCATACTCTGCAGGGAAACGGTTACGAAGGTGTGCAATGAGAATCATTTTCGCTAAGGGCAAATTGTGTTAAGGCCGGGTTGTGGTGAAAAAAGAAAATATTTTTGGGTGGATTAAAACAACCCCCAAAAACTAAAAGAAGAAGAAAACTAATAGATAGGATTTGTTGTTTTTCTGTTTTGCCTATATGATATCGTTTGCGAAGGCATCCACTAATCAAACAATTTTGGAGAGTGTCCATACAATATCGACTACAAATCATATCTTTATTCTCTTCAAACTCACCCAGCATGTTAACAATGGTGTATAAAAATCACGGTTACATTTCACTCGTGCTCGTTTGTGGCTAGAATGGAAGTACACCCAATATTTCAAAGTATACTGCCATGACAAAGGATGCTGATGATCACACTGTGGGTATAATAATTAAAAATTGTTAATGTAAGTGCGAAACAGATGAAACAAGCCCAGTGCGTAAAACCAATGCAGTAGATCAGGGGGCGCAGAATGTCCGCCAAGAGAGGGGGCAAAGTTAAGTTTGTCCCAGTAATTTGTCCCCTAATCTTGCTCCGATAAAATGCCTGCGTAGCGCTGCAAAAATGGCAATTTATGATTCAGAAGGGTTTTTGTACCCTATTTAGGCTGAAGTGGGTCGAAAAAAATTTCTAAGAAAAAAGCGGGATGAAAATATTCTTTTGGTCCATATCGTCCCGCTTTTTCGAGCCAGAGGGGACGGCAACTTGCCCCCCCCCGGTGGTTCATTACGCCATGACATGCCGAAACTATTTTGACTTAGGTTGTAGCTATCATTAAAAATAAAACATCAGGCTTTAAACATTAAAACCAAAGGTGATTAAATGACAGACACGATCATTTGCAAGTTGAATTTTATTGATGAAACATCGCAGTAGAGGGTATCAATACTTCCAGGTTTACTCAGTCAACTGCATCTTCTACAATTGTAATCCCATTCGCTCATATATTCAGTCGTTCTTGCCGCATTTAGATTAGGCAGACTTTGTACTGAAGCATTCTAAGTGGATCGCCAGAAGACCCAGGTGCACCACAACAAGACCCTAGCTGCCAGGGCCAGATATCGCATAGCCAAGGTCCGCGACGAGCCGACACCGGGGTGACGTCCGGAACGATTGGGTCGATGGTGACGTCATGTCGTTCATGATGTCAAGACTGTCTGAGGATGTAATCAACCCCGACTACAAAGAGATAGGGAAGCAGGTATCTCCTTGGAGGTTCAGTAGATGTTAGGAAACTACCTGTGGGCCCATATGGTCTGCACAAAGATATATGGGTTATCATACATGATCGAAACTCGCCCCGACAGCCCCATCCGGGACACCATAGTTCGGCGAGGAATATGCGGCATACATTCCTTAAGCAAGTGTGTTTCGACTACGCTCCCTCCCCCAATGCCATGCTTCAAGCTCGGGGGGGGGGGGGGGGGGGATTGGCACGACCTGCTCAATTTGGGCATGTGGGGAGTTCCAAAACGGTAATTTGGGGAACCTGTTACGGCACTTTACTATGGTGGTCTTCTGTTCACGTGCCAGTACAAATAACTTTTAAATTCGTTCTAAAGATCCTTAGTAATATCATGATACTTTAGGGAAAAATTTATTATTCAAAATCCGCCGAAGTAGTGGATAAACTTCGCTGCAAAAACAATGTAATTTCCACTAACGGTCATTATTTTAAGATTTAATATCGTGACACGCCTAGTCTTGAGTCTTGGTGTAACGTTCGATCTGCGTACGAGCGCACCCTCCTTACGTTAAGTCTTTGAACAGCTTTAGCACCCGGAAGTTGACTGCCGTTGTGAATTCGCTCTTTGTTGCCTGTTAGGTTGGCGATGTCATACCCCCCTGCTTCACCTTCAAGTTACGGTTTGTCCGTAGAAACGTTGATTGTGGCTAAACACTTAACAGGTTAGCTGTTAGATTCAAGATCAAGCAACTTGTAAACTAGAAACGATTTTGAAAACCTGGTAATATTAAAGGATATTCAATGCCCAACATGGGTTGAATTCTACACCTATGTAAGGTGAGGTTATCAAAGAGCATCAGTCAGTGTGTTAATCCAGATCTAATGAAAGTAGGGGAATAGTGTAGACAGTGACAGGATGGACCAGTTGACATTTACCGTATGCCAACAGTAATAAGACATTTAGGTGTTGCCGCTGTAAAGGATTTCAAAGATGTCCAAGGTTCAAGAAAGCTTCTTGAGCGAAGTTCATGTGGTGAAGACTAAGGTGTCAAAATTGTTATAACGTTAAATTAAAGATTACAATGGGACGGAAAATGGCTCTCTATTATTATATTATAAACTGAAAGATGAGATTTTTGTATAGATAATCATAAGCTAAATGCCATTCTTAATATAAACAGGCTTAAGCATGGACTTGGTTAACTCAGATCGAGTTGCGGCCAAATTAATTATCTTGCATACACTTAGAGTATGGCATATAAAACATTTTAGGAGTAGTCATTTTTGGTTTAAAACTTTCCAAAAATGCATTGATAATGAAATATTTGACACAATTTGAATTTGCATATGCCGCGCAGAAAGCAACCTACGTGCACCCTGGGGTCACACGCGTTTTAATTTTCATTCATTCCAATTATCTGAAATTGTTTTGTCTTGAGAACACTTGATGGAATTTCCCTTTTCCCACAAACAGTATCCATGTGTACTAAAGTTACTCAGTATTGAGGCCCGGCAATAAGGGGGAAAAATTTCTCTAAGTAACATAATTCCAACCAAGAACCACAACGCCAACAAATATTATAATACTGGATTTACCAGATAAAGCTTTTTTTGTAACCCAACAGATGTTCACATTTTTCAAGCAGTTACATGGTTCCTATCTGTGACTCAAAAGTTCAAACAGATAGCCCTAATTGTTTCCTCTAATTGCCTGTACACACACACACTGGGTGAGTTGGCTTGGGTCACCTAGCGGACATCCCAGCACTCCAATCTGTAGTGGGTGTGCCCTTTTATAATAACACACACACAGCCATTAAACCTAATGCCCAAGACTTGGAGTTTATTGGATTATTTAGTCTGACCCCAAGGATGTTAGTAGTCTAGACTGCAGATTGTCTGGCCAATTAAACCTAACTAGGCTGCTAATAGTAGGGACTGACCACTGTGTACATGTGTTTGAATGCCTTATTCCCCAGTTAAGCTTCCAGTCTGCCTAGCTATTGCCAAGTTAATCATGTTATGTTAGAATTATTGGCTATAATGCTCTTCCATAAATATCACTATATAATCAAATTTACTTGGCCTATTCATTTGAAACTTGGTTCATCTTTAAACTTTTTTGTATATTTTTCAAGTATGAACACTAGTTTAATTGATTATATTTTTATAATTTCCCTTGTAATTTTTGAATTAATTTCTAACCAGGAGGGAAGTGCCTATTGTATCCAAACTTGAGGAGGAAGGCTTTTAACCAAATTATCAAATTTATTTGTGTTAGCTTTTAAAATAAAGTGTTTAATTTTTTAGAACCCCCAGATTTCACCGGAAGTGGTCAACATTTTGATAACAGAAGAAAGCTACTATTTTTCTCATTTACCCTGTGAAATCTGAGGGCCAAAGGATGTTTGGTTTGGAAGTTAAAGCCACTATCAGTCATTTTTTTTTCAAAATTAAAATGCCCATTTTGTCTCTAAATTGCTAGTGTTTGGTCATATCAACACCTTAATGTTCATTGTGAAAAACAGACACTAAACCAGGGGTTCTCAATTATATTAGCTGAAGGGCCAGAGAATACCAAACATGTTTGAAAGTGCCCTACTTGAGGGCCAAATACACCTGAATTTCTTATGTTTCCCTTTTTATTTAAGAGCAAGTCGAGGGCCAAAATCAATGGTTGGCGGGCTGGATTTGGCCCGCGGGCCGCCTATTGAGAAACCCTGCACTAAACCATTTTAAAGCGATCCAGAAGATTCCATTTACGACTGTTTCTGCGCCTAAAAAAAGTCGGATCCCGACTTTAATTAGTAAACAAAGCATAAAAATCATCATTTCTTGACAAATACAGCGCTTTACGCTTAGCCACTTACAGGGGTCTTTACTACAACAATTTACAACACAACAGTGCAAAAAAATGCAATTTGATAAAAAATAGGGGGCGCTGTTTGTTTACATTTTGAAAAAATCGCTGATAGTGGCTTTAAAGGAAATATGTCATGATTCTGAATATTTGGAAAATTTGGTATGGATGGAAAGCTTAAGTAACATAGATTACATATAAATCAAAATAAGTTGAAAATTGGTCCACATTTGTTGAGTATTTTGCCCTTTTAATTTTCCACCCAATAGCTTACTCGAAAACGATTCCGCCAAATCCACATCGCAGGCAAATGGTGACGTCAAAGTGATGACCATCCATAATTTACGTCGTTGTGACCATCATATCGCAGTGTTGCCACTTTCCTATAACTGCAATCGATGAGTTTTTATATCAATAATAATTAAAACACAACGAAATGAAACAAAATATGTCATTCTGTAACTTATTTTCAAATTTTATTATTACTTTCATTAATCCATCAATATTACAGTGTCAGCAATAACAATTCGAGTCAACACGATGTTTTGGTCATCACTTTGACGTCACGAGGAGAGCAAAAATTGGGCGCTTTTGATCAATGAAGCCGTGGCGAAAAATCCGCCGTTTTCTTTGTATGTCAAAAAAGCAAAAATTAAAATGCCTCTATTTTGTTAATTTTACATCAAATTGTATTATTTTTTCGGGAATTTGTGATGTATGTACATATATTTTATGAATGTAAGTCAAACTGAGCTTGACAAAAATCTTGACATATTTCCTTTAAGAGTGAAAAAGTGCACCATTTTGGTTGACCATTATTAATTTTAGACAGTACTCTGAGGCTTACAAAATAACGTTTTTTAGCTCTCACATCAAAACAGATTGAAATATTGGCGCGAAACTTTACTGATGGGGTTTTGGGTGATGGTCAATCTATCAAGATAAAAACTTCATATCCTTAGGATATCCCTTTTAAAAAATAATGATTAAGATTGGCTTCTTGGTATTACTAAAAATTTCCCATTTTTTGAAAAGGACTAACTTTATCTGAACACTTCTAATTTATCTTGGGCAGTACACAAAGAAACTATTCTTCATATATAGGAGATTTGAAACCCAAAAAAATGAAAGTCAATCAGCCCTTTCATGGCAAAAGGGCATAACTCAAGATTATTTGATCCTTTGTAAAAAAAAAGCTCCATCCTGGAAAATCAATTTGACTCTTTTTAGATGTTTAAAACATATATTAGGCTCAACATTAGAGAGAAAGAGTATCATAATGCATTTATTTTACAGGATATATCAAGGTGAAAAGACAACAATCAGTCCTTGTACAAAGTCTATGGGAAATTAAACTGCAAAATTGTTAAATGTTACAACAAGAGATTTTAAGGCACCCAAAAATTATGCCATAATAATTTCATATAGATTAGACTCTCAATAGAGTACTTACTTTGTGTTTGGCTACAGAAATGTCTTTAAAGAGAGTTTAGGCGATTTTAATTTGCCTAAGATTTCAATATAAAACATAGGTGAATTTTGTATTTGCTCCTATACGAAATTAGAAATTTCACAATTTTTGTACCAAAGAAACATTTCTCAGCTTAATCCTTTCAGATGGGGACATTTTTGATTGAAAGCTTTACATCAGAGCAACAATCAGTACTTTTGATTTTTTAAGGACACCTGATATGTGAAATCTCTCCTTGCACCTTTAAGTATCTTAAATATTCCTGTTGAAAAAAAAAATTGGCATGCATTTTTGTCACCATTTACCAAACACCTCATTAAATTTTCAACAAAATCTATCCAGTACACCATAGCCAATAATCTTAGATCTTAAAGGTGCATGGCCTGATCGCTAATAGCCTCGCCCCCAGGGACCCCAGATTTTACCGGAAGTGGTCAAAATTTTGGTATCAGAAGAAAGCTGCTATTTTTCTCATTTACCCTGTGATATCTTAGGGCTAATGGATGTTTGGTTTATTATATATTAATTTTACACAGCACTCTATGGGGATTAAAAAATCACATTTTAAGCTCTCACTTCAAAACGGGTTGAAATATCAGCGAGAAACTTTACAGATGCGGTTTTGGGGTAAAAGTCTTTCTATCAAGATGAAAAAGTTATAGACTGAAATCGGGCCATCCACCTTTAAAGAGACACATTTGAAAAATAGTGCGCCCTCTAGATTTTTCAAAATTGTTATTTTTGCATGGTTGTAACGCTTTTATACATTAGCCCTCACCTGAAATTATTAAGCCCAAATTGCCGTGTAATATGGGTAAACAGAACGATTTTATAATTAATGTCGCTGGCATCATTAATTCAGCAGCCGACTTGGAAATGGCGTGTAACACAAGAAAACACATGCTAGAGTTGATTCTCACGTCATGCACCGTGTTTGACCAGTCTGTGACCTTTGTAGTTTTAATGTCAATGAGTACGAGTGTATGATATTCATGAATGTAATAGACACATTTGTTTAAAGTTATGGCAAATTTAAACGTTGGCCTACAAATTCCCTGAATGTCTTTAGCCTCTTATTAATGTCCCTATCTGTTTTTGGGCATGCTATTTTTATGTGTAAAATATATCTCTATTCTTCCAATGGCCTAGACTATCATTTGCGAGCAAATTGAAATTTCATATTTTCTGAAAATGTGCCACTGCCTCTTTTAAATCTGTGATCAAAGCTACTACTGCTGATAATAATTGGTCAACTGCTTTTAAAGGGGCACTTCATGATCCACAGCCTCATCACCCAGACTTGTTTTTTTTAAAAAAAAATGATATTTTAATATCATCTGAATCAGTGGCCTAAGTATATGTGTGTGTAATCTTATGTGCATATTCGACCTACTTCAGAAGAAATTCAAAATTTTATTTTCTGGCCATAAGCAGACAGAAATTCCAACACAGTGGCCTATGGGGCAGTATGATGTGAACATTTCCTCATAACATCAAAATGTACTATCAGATTTAATTGAAATTTTGGAAATAACCTTTTCTTGAGACAACCAAATTTTGACCACTTCCTGTAAAATAGGGGATTCTGGTCATGAAACCTGGTGAGTTTAGTCAAAGTTTGATGCACAAAATTTTAATGTTCATAATGGTGTTCTTGACAAGCAATTTCACCATAGATGAGATTATTTGGTTGTTTGATACCATTGCTTTTACTTAGTACGGCTTTTTTTTTTTTTTTTTTTTTTATCATTAATTCAGCAGCCGAGTTGGAAATGGCGTGTAACACAAGAAAACACATGCTAGAGTTGATTCTCACGTCATGCACCGTGTTTGACCAGTCTGTGACCTTTGTAGTTTTAATGTCAATGAGTACGAGTGTATGATATTCATGGCCATAAGCGGACAGAAATTCCAACACAGTGGCCTATGGGGCAGTATGATGTGAACATTTCCTCATAACATCAAAATGTACTATCAGATTTAATTGAAATTTTGGAAATAACCTTTTCTTGAGACAACCAAATTTTGACCACTTCCTGTAAAATAGGGGATTCTGGTCATGAAACTTGGTGAGTTTAGTCAAAGTTTGATGCACAAAATTTTAATGTTCATAATGGTGTTCTTGACAAGCAATTTCACCATAGATGAGATTATTTGGTTGTTTGATACCATGCTTTTACTTAGTACGGCTTACACTAAACATGTCCAGCCCCCCTGCAATAGCTGGCCATTTGTCATTGTGTTCTTGCCTAAGTTGTTATACCTGGCCAAAACTAACACCGGCACCCAGGCAGATGGGGCCTTTTTGTCTAAACCTCGATAAGATGTTCATGGTAACTAGCTTTAAAGCTCTGCGGTAGAGGTAATACTTGCAGGCCAGAATTCAGTGTTGTCTGCACTGCACTAATCGCCCAAAGGAAGGGAAGGGGTTAAATTTAGGGATAGAAGCTAAAGAAATTGGTCATCTTGGGTGGGATTTGACCCGGACCCCCCCGGCATACCGTCCCATGACCAGGAATGGCAAACCAAGAGGGTGTCGCTGGCCTGACCACCGATTTCCGTTTCGTGCCCATATTATTCGTGTACATCGAGATGTCATCACATCTCTGGACTTAGCCCATTTTTAGTCTCGGCTCAGTGAATTTTTATGATTTTTCAGTTGTTATCGAAGGGCTAATGCGTGTGGTTTACTTGGCGCTCGCGCATATTTGGCAAGTTCTGTGCCCTATTTATTTTGTTTTATTGACCTTTTCTCACAAAAAGGCTAACCAAACCTCAAAAATTATTTGTCGCTTTTTAAACCATGCAAGTCTATGGGAAAGTAAAAATTTGACATTTAATTGCTTACCAATAACTAACTACTGCGTAGAAGTTTTACTTTCTATTAATGGTGAAGATTTCCTCCTGTATGTTCAAATTTTGAATAAAATGGGGTCACTGACTTACTTATTCTATGAATGCCTCAACAACTCAAATTGAATTGCTTTAAACAATTTGGGCTCTCATTGGGCCCAAAGAAGTTTGTGGCCATTCGGTAGCATCAAAGCAGTGAAACCTGTGCGGACAGGATTGTGACTGAACCGAACGTGAGGATGCACATAGACATTTTTTAAAAATTTGCACGAATAAATGCGAAGAAAATGCACAGACATCCACAGTGTTTGGAACCCTTTGCACCCAATGCAATTTATTTTGCGGCCGGCATTGGGTGCTAAATTTAATGCTCAAAGCTCAATAGCTTGCGTGTAAAAACAGATCACACCTCAAACAGAAGCACTCATTTATAAAAATGTATGCTTTGCGTGCCAATCTACCAATTTCAACTAAGTGAAACCTCATGTTTTTTTTACAATCGAACAAAATATCAAATTCAACAAATTCTAACCCATACTCCCAATTTTGGTGGCCAAAGACGAAACACTATTTTTAAAAAAGTTCATATTTTATTAAATCACGGATCACATTATTAGTGTTGGCTGTGTGTTTTAGGAGAGCTAAATGACATTGCTTACTCTCCATGTAACGCTTCAGGCGCCGGCTTAGCTTCCACCCTCATTCGAGGAAGGGAAATTGTACGGTACGATATAAAGGCACCGTCATTGACCCCAGTGAAAAGCATTCATATTTGAAATGAAGAACTTTCACATGGTAAGGTCTTAGATTTTGCGAGATTTTTTTCAATTTTCAATGAAAATGACAAAAGACGAAAATAGTCCTGAAAAATATGAACCGCCATTTCATTGGATTGGGGTTCCAACAGAGTGTGAATAGTTGTCTCCATCAGTGAATAATATCCCAAATTTTTTTTTCTCTTGTGTCTTAGCTCGGTAGGTCTTCGATACCTACTTTTTTTACAAAAATCTGATGTTTTGTGATTTGTTTAGATTTCTGAGTTGCTAGGAACAGCAAACTTTTTAATTGGTCAAAACTCCACACAATCTTTTAAGGTGGCTTGAAGTCATGATTCAAAGAACTGTTTTTTGGCCGTATCTTCTTATTGTTGTTCCAACTATATAAACGTTACATAGTTGGAAGAAATGACTCAATATCCAAAGATGATATATTTGTTTCCCCCAAAATACGTATTTTTGAGAAAATCAAAGAAAAATGGAGATTTTCACTCAGTTTTTTGTTGGTTTCCCTATAAAAATATAGAATGTTATAAAAAGAAAATGTGCCTTGTTCGTATTTGTAATTACAGAGTCATAGTTTTCTAGGTCGTATTCCCCCCCTTCTTTTTTCAAGTCTGCCCTATTTATCGAATTGTTTGCCAAAAAAGCCAAAACCCGCGTGTTTCAATTTGGAACAACGCCAATATTGTTCAAGGTTGACATAAATCAACGATTTTTTTAACCAAAATGAAAACCTAAAAAATACCGACCTAGTTTTTGATATCTCTAATACGATGCGTTCATTTCTTAACTGTTGCTGATATGTATTTCGAGTACTTGGAACCGAAAATCACGAATTATCGTCGAAAGTGACACAGAGAAAATCGCCATTTTGGCCCATATTGTCCCACTTATCGCTACAAATATATCCTGACTCCAACCACAGCGTTTCATTCACTCTTATTTCTTCACAACTCTTCTGCACCCAGGTCAAATGGCTCATCTGGAACTGATGATCAAAATGCAACAATTTATTAGGCTCAATCGTGAAATTTAAATAAAATCCCATTCTGTTTGCAAAAGCAACTCACGGGCACCATTTACAATTGCATCAAGTTACCATGGGTTTCTCATATCGAATCAGCATCATCAAGCGTTCGCTGATGCCTCATTCATCGCGCGCGCCGAATAGCAAAGCGAGTCTTGCGTAATACGCGAACGTCCCTCCCTTTGCAGTTCATCATCCCATGTGATTTGTTCTGTGTTCAAAATGCGTACATATTCAAAGTAAAAGGAACCAATATAGGAACAAATAAAATTATATATAGATTCTGTTAACAATATGGAAAGAAACATGTTAATTTCCGTTAAACTGAAAAAACTAAACTGGCCATATTTACTAAGTTCCCTGACTTTCACAACAGCCCCTTAACACTTCAGTTGTTAGGACCAGTGGATTTGTGTGTTATAGACACTGGTGGTATTGACCCTTTATCCGGATAGTGAATACCAACCCCTCCCCATTTGCCCCTGTGTGTACAAAATTACACATTGAAGGATTTCTTTCTTGCCAGAGACACGCCTGGTACTATTGGGCAATTTAATGTAAGCAGGGTCATGTATGAATTAGCCAACCATAGACAGTTAGAAAAGTTTGAACTACATACAGATAGATATAGGTTCTCTTTTATGGTTCTCAAGTCCGTTAATATCATACAATGTTGAGACATTTTGTAATACATAGAAAGCAGTAAAACCGGCAGGCTATTCCCTGGTTAGCTCTCAAAATGGCTTTGTGATTAACAATTTTTCTCAGCTTTTTTGTGAGGGTAAGTTGGGGTTAGCTCGAGAGATTATTTAAAATGCCTCTTTTAATGACAGTCTAAATTTACATTTATAAATTGTTCGTACGTAAAAAAAATGAAATAAAAAGAACGTAATGCCTTGGCATGACCAATGCAGCACTTTAGAGTCCCAAATTTTACAGAAAATCGCCTATACCCCAGGGTTGTTAACTTTGCTCATATCCGAATTTTGTAGTAAAATGTTTCTGTACCCAGGGTTTTTTACTTCAGTAAAACATTACAATGTGATTTTAACTTAGTGTGTCTGTAAGACTTTAATCATGATGATAGCCTGCGGTCTTTCACATTGCAAGTAAACTGTGGTCCTTCCCACCATGCTAGCGTAGTAGAGCAGGTCAATTTTTTCTGGCGAGTGCAACATGCAGATTGAAAAGCGACAGTCTGTCCACAGCCGCAGCGTGGTGCATTCCTTGACCTCGGGGGATGGACTCCTGGCGATTATGTTACCTGGTGGTCTCGGACTAGCAGATTTGGCAGGAGGTTTATCTTCGCTTTGTTGACGTTCCATAAATTGTGAGCGCTGCAATGTATTAGCCCAAGGAAGTATGAATAATTGACAACCGATCCAAGACTTTGTGGCATCATATTATGGATCTTCTAACACATGGAATAGTTTTTTGAGTGGGTGTGTATTATGTCTGTGTTGCACCCCCAGAAATAATCCTTTGGCAATATTTCCATAAGGCCAAGTAAAAAAATGTTTTCACACATCCTTCTTTCTTTTTTGAGTGTACCCTTTTAAAAAAAAATAACATTTCAGTCTAACTTTAGTTAGAGGATACTTTAGAATTTTAGAGGCTACAAGAGGTTTACCTCTACTGTACAACGCAATTGCCAAACATTTTTTGTGATCATTAGAGGGTGTACTTGAAGATCATAAAAATAAAAATAAGGCTGCCTTCATTTTGTGTCGTCTGTGATTGTCTGTGGTAATGGGTGACCCAAATGTTAACACTAAATAAAATTGCTAGCTATTTCCACATACGTGTGTCACTTTGGTAGGAGGGACCTTTGGATTAGTGTACCACATGTCGGTGACCTCATGTAACCTTATTGACCCTTTGGCCCCATTCACAATTGCACGGCCGATGACCATGCAGCCAGGAATCTGACCTCTGCAAAGTCTCCACAATAAAGCAGCTTGCCTAATTTACAAGATGCTTAAATTAACACACACACACACTCCTCTTATTACGGGGGTAGGACATACCAACCTTACAGCACTAGCGAATTCAAAACGGCAAAACGGCATCAACTTCTGGGTCTAGTCCTTTTTAAAGACTTACCGTAGAGGGCCGCTCTTTAACATATCGAACGGTACAGCACAGACTTGACTGGAAGACTAGGCCTATGTCACAAATATTTAAATCTTA
The DNA here is from genome assembly GCA_023653785.1 of Ophioderma brevispina. Lineage (NCBI taxonomy): Eukaryota > Metazoa > Echinodermata > Ophiuroidea > Amphilepidida > Ophiodermatidae > Ophioderma > Ophioderma brevispina. The sequence goes on along the minus strand of JAMKCH010056725.1, from coordinate 47,607 downwards.
AATGACCGTTAATGGGGGAAATTACCCAAACCATTTTGGCAGCGAGGTTTCCACTAACCTCGACGGATTGGACATTAATATTTTTTTCCCTAAATTTTCATGATATTACAAAGACTTTTGAACACATGTTTAAGTTTATTTTGTAATGTCCCTGAGGCAGAGACTGCCATAGTCAATGCACGTAACAGTTCCCTAAATTACTGTTTGGAATCCCCAATGCCCAATCGAGCAGTCGTGTCCTACCCCCCCCCCCCCTGCTTGTTAGAGTCTTCTTCGACTATGGATTCTTCACACAGCATTTCAACTCTAACATTTGTTTTTTACTCTTCATGATGAAGCTCCAGGCTACATTGGTGACTGTATTACCATTCAATCTTACCTCTAACCTAAACTTTATATTGTTCGAACTAACTTAATAGTTTCCAGAAACTATTCCAAAGACTATCCATCTCAGTGAACACTTCTTTGTCAAAAAGCATCTTACGACTTTTCCTATTGTTTATATTATATTGATTGTCTCAATTATTGTATGTTCTGCGAATCTTTTTGTATTATAATTGTAAACGCTTTTGGCTTTGTAACTCGGGGAAGGGCGCTATACTCAAATCTGTATTTTATTATTACAAGGAAAACAAATATTTTCGTAGATTACAACACACCACCTACCAATTTCAATAATACACCTACATGGTATATAATACATGCATCCCATAAAATATTGAATCACAATAAATATAGGTCAATACTTTGTTACAGTAAATCGTTTTTGGGGCTTAGCCATCAAAGAAACATGCTGGGCATAATTACATTGTAATTGACTGAGCTCCGTGGACCATGACAACGTCTGCCTGGACTGGGCATACAGGGCAAAACTTCCATTGTCATCCTTTAGTAACGTTTCCACACATGGATCTCAGGCGTCCCTCTGTCCCCATAGAGGAAATCTTTTTTTGCTTTGGTATTAGTGTTACCACTCTCTTATGTGTTCTTGACTTCATATTGAAATACCATATTTTTGGTATTCCACTTTTTGAGTAGCATACTACTTTAACAGATTTAAGTCAAAATGGTTGTGTAGCGAGTACAGATTATTTAGTATGGCTCCTAAAACGTTTTAAATGCTTTTTTTTCAGGGTTTCGCCATTTCTTTTTTCTTCTTCCACAGGTGGAAAAACCGTGTTTTTTTCCGCTCCCGGTTTTTTTTCCACTGGGAAGAATAGGTTTCTTCCAGTTTCTTTCCTTCTTTTTTTCTTCCCTGAAGCAAAGAAACTAAAAAAGTCATTTAAAATTTCCCTATTTTAAAGCCAATGACTTTGCACTGTTGTTTTTATATTATGGAGTGAATGAATATAGTGAAATAATTTAAAATTATCCCTTGCCCCCCTAACTATCCCATCCATTGCATATTAAAACTTGCATTGTTCACAAGGCTAAATATACCAAATTACTGGAAGAAAACTGATTAGACACTTTTTTCACCACCAGCAGGAGGCCAGTAGAGACTCCTTGGTAAAGACTTGAACATCTTCATTTTCTTTACACAAAGTTATATTCTCCCATGTTCGCCCCACTAAGCATACAAGTAGTATAAAGAATATAATGGTTGCGACTTTTTGATTTGTGTTTTAAAATTAACAAATTGGACATACAGATTGTAAAAAAAAAGCCTTTTTTTTTTTCAATTGTTCACATCTACAATTACAACCTAGAGAGTATCAAAATGTCCCACATGTAAAGAATTGGAAAATGGTTTCCATCATCACTGCTTAATTTGATTGGCAAACAAAACAAATTGTGAACAAATTTACTATATACTGCAAGGTATACTAACATTCTATACACATTAACTTAATTCTGAAAAAAAAAAACCAGATTGTCGGAAAGTACCTAAAGTAGTAAGCTTTGAGATTTGAAGTCAAGCAGAGAATATGGGTAATTTTAGTTTTTGTTCATAATACATTTCTTTATTTCTATTTTCTCAGTTTCTTTCTTCTTCTTCCAATTTCTTGTCTTCCAGTTTGCTTCCAGTTTTCTTTCCGAAGAAACTGGGAAGAAAACCCTTTATGTTTTTTCTTTTTTCCAGTTTCTTTTTCTGTCTTTCTTTCTTCTTCGTTCCATTCTTTTCTTCTCCGGAAGAAATAGGTTCTTCTTCCGGAAGTTTTCCTAACCCTGGTTTTTTTTGGCCAGAATCTTGCATGTACAATCATTACAATTATAGCAATCACTTTGTTTACGTATGGAAGCTTGACTGATTCCTACAAATGGTACTTTGGTGTTAAAAAAAATCTGCTTGGATTGCAAACTCTTACTGCAGACATTAAGTTATTTTTAAAACCATATAAAAATCTGCTTCTTGGATTTTACTTTTTTTTCGTGTGCAAAATTGCAGAAGCCATAAGGGATACTCTGAGTCGTATGTCTGTGTGTGGTCTGTGGCAAAATTTTACCGCCATAATAATTGCATGCCGTATGAGTTCCGTACGGGCTACGATGAGTAATTTGGTGGGGGGCGGGGTGGGGGCTTTTTTTGTATGGACCATGTTCGATTAGAGGGGTTACACGCACAAATATGCATGTAACATTGGCCTGTGCATGAAATTTTGTCTGTGCATGTAAATTTTTGTGCCTTCAGCCTGTTTTCAAGGAAAAGTTCTAATGTCATGTAACTTTTATTTCCTAAATCGGACACTGTTGGTGACCTCATGTGACCTTGGTGACCACGAGTATTTTTTGGAGTGGACTTGACCATGTCCCCCGAATATTAATAATTTTCCCCGCCGAACGAGTTCAGCGGAACGGGGACTATAAATGATCACGTTCGTCCGGTCGTTTGTCGTGATAAAAATGTTAACCCATGTTTGTAAATTAATGATTTTCTGGATTTTTTTAGGGTCAACATGATGTAACTTGGTGGAAGGAAGCGGTTTGAAGAGTTCTCGACCTGATTTAGATTTTGGGCGTAAAATAATGCTATTAATATCATTTGCATAATTTATGAACTAGCCTGCAGGCCTGTGACAAGTTATCTGGAGTCTGTAAGGCGTATAATGATGTACCTTGGGGGAAGAAGCGGGCTAAGATTCTCGACCTGATTAATTGGGGCGTCTTTTTGGGCAACTTGAGTATGCAAATGAGCTAATTAATATGCCAAAATCAGCGTAATTGCTATAATTTGTGACACTGTACATTGGATTTTCAAAATTCATGGGGCATGAAAGCCTATCATGGCCACATCTTTTTGCAATTGAATTATGTGATTAGCCTCTTACATGGGCAAATGAGCTAATTATTTGCGTAATGCTATTCTCTGTAACGGTACGTTGGATAGGGCAAAATCCCTTCGCTACATGGACTACTATGCCATAGGTGAAGGGGTTGGGTGTGTTGGGGAGTGAGATGCGCTTAGGTAGGCAATGAGCTAATTAATACTGCACATTGCTGTTCTCTGAAACGGTACGTCGGATAGGCAAATTCCTTTGCTACATGAGACTACTTCCCAATAGGGTAGTGGTGGGGTGTTGGGGAGGGGTTAGGTAGTGGCGGGGGTGTTGGGGAGGGGGTGGGGGTTTTTTGCAGGGTGTTGGATGGGGTAGGCTGTTGTGTTTTTAGGTTGCCCCCATTTACGCCTGTTAGTGACGCGCATTCGGCGCGGGACAATATTTTACGCATCGCGTAAATACAAGTTCGCCTTGTTTTCATCGAAAAGGATAAAATAACCAACTTTTGTGTAAAAATAGCATTTTTTTCACATCAACCTCATAATCCTTATCCACTAACCGCTCGCTTCGCCACACAACAGCTTACTTTAAACCAACCCGGACCACTGCACAGGGGTTAAAAAGTGGTGATGTCCCCCTAGAAGTTGAGATTTTGCAAATCACCTTTCGGCGCTATTTTTGGTTCAAATTTTACACTTTTTTGAGCGATAGAACTTACATTCTGGTTAGAGTTCCACAAATACCTTAGTTTTAATTTCCAGAATAACAGTCAAAATCGCTGCGAACCCAATTCACCTATAAGATTCGCACTCAACCATTTGCGAGAACCAAAGCAGTTTCAACACAGTGTTTTCAGTGCTCCAAAAACAAAAGTGGTATTTTACCACTTCCCTACTCCACTACGCAGTTTTTTAGTGCCTTCCCACTCCTTTGATCAATGTTTGACACTGGCAATTTTAATTACAATCGATACAAAGCTTTTTTCGGCCGCATCCTAATAATATAATTGACTTTCTCATTATTTCTCAGGAATGAACATTTACACTATTTAATCGCGTTGAATTAAAATCCCAAAGAGGCCTAGTACATGACTTAAGTACAGGAGATAAGGGAATTGAAAATAAAATGATTGTCACAACTAAAACTTAAATTACCTGTCAGCCATTTAAAGAAGCTAACAAAACCCCTTTCGTCCTTTATTTAACGCCTAGTCGGCGGCAAACACAAAGCATGCAATCGAATGAGGTCAGTGGGCGTGAAATCAACAACAAAACAAAACACAATGTTCTCTTTGAAGTTATATGGGGACATGGAATAAAGAGAGTCAGTTTTATTTACTGAGTGAGAACGATAACATGTTCTATCTCATCGAGTAAATAGTCCATGTGAAACCATGGACAATTTTCTACTCTATGACTCAAAGTGTGACTTCCGAACAGGGCTGTAAAAATGCAAAATTTCCCGAGAATATGATCAAAATTACCTCTAAGATTAGTAAAATTTCCCTCCAAGATTTCAAAATTTCCCGTAATTTGATGTATTCTTTATTTTAAGGTCAACAATTCCCTCCAAATAGCAAAATCGGGAATGACATCCCAAATTCCCCACTTTTTCCTGGTATGCTCAGAACAGAATGCAACCAAAGCAGAAAAGCATGTGGACACATTTTCCAAGAGTAGAGATCAGTGGGGATTCCCCAGGGCCGTTTTGCTTGGCAAGGATTTCCACCCCATGTGAATTGAAGTTGTTGTTTTTCTTAGTATTTTGCCTCCAAAATTTGACTCCTTACTCTGACTTTATTATGACAAATTATTTCTTATATATTTTAAGGTTATTTTAATTTTTAATTGATGTTGTTTCACTAAGAGTTATTTAATTAGTTTTATAGTAATGATCTTGACAGAGGTTGAAGTGAAACCTGCAATCATCCAAATGTTTTCTGATTGTTTGCCACTCTGTTTACATTACATAGCTCTCTCAGGCGGGAAAGGGAAGCAGGCACTGCACCGTGGCAACAAGTTTTCGGGAAGTCGGGATTGGAGCCCTGGCCAATGGTGGGGACGAAAGAAAAACAACCACGCTGATAATGGTCCCTGTGTGCTTCTGTGGTGGTGGCTACTGGAATGAGTACGAAAGCCGCCTACCGAGCGCCTCCAAGAAGGGACATGTTGTGTCAAAAATAAATGGAAGGGGGTTTTCCAACTCGCTGAACGATAGTGTCAGCACATAATTAGACTCCCGTACCTGACGGCATTCACTGCTTGATCAACTGCGTCGGAAGTAAACAAAAGGTTAATACAAGTAGGATTTCAAAGTAGAATTTACAATGTTGGTTTGTATTTATATAAGTTATAAATGGTTAAATTCACAGTCAAGTTATATAGTGAATGAGCCTTTGGATTTCCCGCGAGTAGTCCAAGTTTCCTGGAATAGATTAATTACCAATTCCCACTTTTTCCTCTGTGGCTTGTCAGACTACTTCTTATAAATGGCGCCAGGCTTTTGCGGGGCTGCCCCAAACCTGGACAATATCCCTTACAAACACCTTTCGTTTCTGCCTGCTTCAATTGGTCCTTCCAATCATTGCTCAAACATTTTTTTTCTCAAGTGACATTTGCTCGAATTGTTTGTTTTATGATGTTGTGTTGTGTGTAAGGCTTGTTGATTAATGTTTCGTACAGTGCTTGACACCTGGTATTTTGCGCTCTATAATTTGTTTATTATGTCCCCCCGCCGAACTTCGTTCGGGAGGGGACTAAAATGGCTCCGTCGTATGTCCGTATGTCCGTCCGTATGTCCCTTCCGTATGTCTGTATGTCCTTATGTCAGTGATAAATGGTAAACCCTGGAACATTTGGGCATATCTTTTTTTGGATGTGCTAGAGTACCAAATCTCGTCATAATTGTGGGGGGATACCCCTACTCACAATGTATTCATTCACCAGGGTCCCCCTGGGTTCTGTCAAGGGGTAGGGGAAAAGGTCAAGGGAAAAGTCAATATTGCCAGAAAATGTCAACATTGTGTACAATTTATCTGGAGTTTCTGTAGGGCTACGATGATGTACTTTGGTTGAAAGAAGCCAGGTTGATGAGTTCTCAACCTGATAGATTTTGGGTGTAAAACATTTCTATTAAGTAGCGAATTTGCATAATTTATAATTTTTCCCGCAAGGCCTGGGTAAAAAGTTTTCCTGGAATTCTGTAACTGTATATTATTCATTGGTGGAAGGAATTGGCTGAGAAGTTCTCGCCTGATTGATTTTGGGGTGACATTTTTAGTTCTAGTTGTACATGTGGGTCAGTCTTTTGGGTGCCAGCCTGGTTTTACATTCTTGGAAAAATGTGAACATGTAACATTCAATGTTTTCGCCACTTTCAGACCCGTATGTCCAAATTTTAATTGGATCACAATGATTTTTGCAAAATAGTGTCACAATGATAATTAATCATATTTTTACTAAATTTAGTGAGTTTGCAGGATTTTTGCATGCGAATGAATTTAAGATTTTCTTGATCATTGCTTGAGTCCACCCATTATTTTTGGCGGCTATGATGGCCAAAATTAGGTGGAACGGTGCAGTTTTAGTTTCATTTAGTGATCGCTATATTCGGCGGGGACATATTTTACGCATCGCGTAAATACGAGTTCGCCTTGTTATTATTATTTTTGTGATTTTGTGCCTGATGGCTGGCTAAACACGAATTTTTGTAGTGTAGTAATAGCTAAATTTAACTTACCCATTTATTTTTTACAGAATTGTGATTGCCATCTGCAAAAAAAAAAAACTGTGGATTGTCACACTGGCCCTTTCACTATCCTGCCTGCCGATTTTGTGTTGGTCTTTGTTTTTGTGTTGTCATCCCCTACATGTAGGACAGTCCAGTGAGCAAACCTGAATGTGCCATTACAAGACTTACAGTGGTGGTTTTATTTAGTATTTTATTTATTTAGCCTGGGTAATCATTCGGTTCCGGATCCAGGATGACTTGGGAACGCCGGGGTTTACACCCTACTGAAATTGGCTGCATTTACATACGTGTGATCTCATGAACATGGAATCGACAGCCTAATGTCCCCGCAGAAGGATGGAATATTTTCATGGTTCATTGACCAAGTCCAAAATGAACAACAGGAAGAGCAGAATTCCATTTTAAATCAATAGTTCTCAAACAACTCAAATCCAGAATTTAGTATCCGAATTAAATCCAGCAAGTGCCCTGCAGGCATTCAAACCGAGGAACTCCTGCACCAGAAATGAATACCTAACCAGGGGCAGATCCAGGATTGAAAAACATCAAAATTACCGGGGGGCTGAAAGGCTAAACGGTGTCCAAAATGGACTGATTTGCAAGAGGGGGTTTGGGGATTTTGCAGAATTACCGGGAGGCGCGTGCCCCCTCCCTGGATCCGCGCCTGCTAACCAGTGGCCATGCTCTCCTTTTTATCCCCTGCTTGAAAAAGCAGAGGGGGATATTGCGGAGGGTGCGAATTCTGTATGTAGTGTGTATGTATGTGTATGGTGTGTTCAGTTTGTGGTTGTTTTGGTTAGGTTTTCATGTTTCGCGTCTCCTCGAAAAAAGTTTGGTCCGATTTTTTAAACCAGATTGGTTAAGGTGCAATAGGGGTACTTCATGTGTGGATGATGGCAAAGGTCATGGACCAAGCGTAAAAGGTAATTATGAGGTCATTTCCAGACTGCCATCTCGCCAGGGGGATGAGCAAGTTTATTGCTGTATTTTTTATAATTACATGTATAAATTTGTGTGATTTATTCACAGATTGTGTGCTTTCAATTAGCCTCCCAATGACTCTTTCAGGAGGCTCAAACAAGGGACTGGAGCCATTAGGCAGCCAGTCTCCAACCAACTTCCTACACTTTTTTTCCAGCAAGAGTTCCATATGTACCCCTTGAAACGGTTGCTAAATGTTGTAACACATTTTTAAAATTTTGGCTCGTAGGTAGGGGTTTTTGTTAGTGTAGGCCATAAATAAATATAATTTGTTGTCCTGTAGAATTGTAAAGATGGGAGAATATGGATTCTTTCCTTTTTTCAAATCGCATCACATTTGAGGAATGACCGAGAGAACAGTTCACATCCAAATTTTTTTCTGTCGTGCTTTTTGTTCAAAGTATTTCATCAATCACAAATAGCATCCAATGGGTCACGTTCCACACTGGCTGCCAAAAAACAACTGAAAACCCAATATTCTAATTCTCCCACTCCAGAAAGCCGATATGTTGAGATTGTATTGGATTGAACTTTGATCCCTAATGATGATGTTATTACTCTGTATCGTCTGATCAGAGTTGTGAGTGAAAGTTCCACAGTGAACTCATCACATTTCTGGGAATGGAACGTGTGCCAAGAAATTGGACATATGCCACCACTGTCATGGCAGGGCTTCCCCTCCTTATTTCACTTCTTTTTTAACTGGGTTGGATGACCTGATCATGTGTCTGTAGTAAAGTTAGTAATGGATGAGGCCTTGTCTTAATTGTCTGCAATTTAGGCATCATAACTAAGCATAGATGTCCTAAGGTAGTCCAGGTTGAAGGAAAGGGTATAAAATGATTCTGCATTTTGGAGTCTCTGAGATTTTTGACTTGAATTCTTACAAGTGTCTGTAATAGCTAAAGAAATATGAATGAGGTATGCTAATGCATCTTGTAGGGTAAATTAAAACAAATAATTTCGGGCATGACTGTGCAGGTTTAACTGTTTTATGTACCAAAACAGTTGACTGCAGATCCATCGGAACATGTTTTTCAATGGGAAGAATTGCACCGCGTGGATGATACTACAACGAGATAGGCTTTATTCCGTATTGAATACATGATTGCGATGGATTGAATCAACCGTCTTCATTGTGGTGTTAACATGCTACAGTTGCTGTCAGAATTGTTCAGAGGTCGACCCGCGCGCGCTGCAATATCTGCATAAAAAAGGGGCGGAGACTATGGGTAGCCTCATGCGTGATTGACCAATGGGGAGGCCAACCTACTCAAACAAGCCAAGCAGGCATTCAATTCCTTGTTGACGCACGTCACGCTCGGATAGCAAAATTTGGCGATTTCAAAATCTCTATTTTTGTGTCCCCTGCTTCACCAGGGAGACGAAGATAGGGCTGGCTTTTTTGTGTGGGCTGTGGCCGTAAAGCAAAGGTGAAACAATTGCCATTCATTTCTCGCATACACATTGACTGATAACTTCATACTTGGTCAGGAGAAACACTGACCCAAGGCTCACTTGTGGTGTAAACAAAGTGACATTTGCTGAGTGGTGACCCCTATGTGAACTTTGACCCCATTTTGCAAAAATCTATAAAACTACATTTCTTTGGCACATAAGTCTGCTTACAACCAGAGTTACTCAAAAGAACCACTGCGCGAGACTTAATGTGGGATGTACAAAGATTGGACCGTTGATGACCCATATGTGAAATTTGACCCATTTCACTAAAAATATTAAAAGTGTAAATAATTTCTCACATATGCATTCACCCATTAACTTCATACTTGGGTCAGAAGAACCCCTGACCCAAGGCTTATGTGACCCTGATGGGCCCCTATTTGAACTCACATCACCAAACTGCGACTCTCATTGGCAAACCGCGATGACAGGCATCACAACGTTCGGGACGATGTAATTTAATGGGTAAAAATGGAGTGGGGACAAGGTTATCAATTGGCTCAGCCACTTGGCTCTTCAAATGCGACATATTTTTTGAAATGTGTACTGTGTCATGTATGCAGTGATGTGATCGGCTGACATGTGATTTGTAGAGGAAATTTTCAGAAGGCATTCTCAACTGGTTGTTAGAAATTGAATTTAAATATTTTAATTGATGCCAAATTTCCATTAAACAAACCATAGGTTTCACTTCCTGATTAACTTATATTAAATAATCTACATGATTTTAACAGTCTACAGTGATTAATAATTCTGAAAAAAATGCAGCAGGTCGCCATTAGCCATATGTTGTACAATAAATAGACAATTCTGGTGTTCTGTTCCGGAGGGTTTTGTAAAAAAAAATTATTGTAAAACGGAAGCAATGCAGTTTTCCCTCGAGATTAAAAGAATGTGTTTTATACATTATTCTTAAACAGCTATGAAAATGTAAGCAATTTCATTGGCTGATGCCCGGATCAATTCGACAATTGAACCAGGAAGTATTCGCGGTGCGTTATTGGGACGTTATTTACCGAGATGAAGCGCTCGCACCATACCGCGATTTACTACATTTGCGCATGCCTGCCAATGTTGCATTCGGTGTGTATGTTTGTTGCGTCCCGGAGTTGTTTGACTTTAGGGGCAAGTCCTTTCTAGTTGTATAAAGCCATAAGAATCGCGGAATTGGGTTAAAGATGACCTCAAATTATTATTAAGATGTTAAGAAAGAATGTGATACGGATTTGGGAACCGGTACTTCTTTACGCCGAATTGAAAATGGCGACACCATTATTTTTGCATGGAAGAGCTTGGCCTCGGGCCTCGTTCTTCACTCAAAATCAAACCCTTATTCTCTAAATCTGCTTTGCCCTTCACAAAGAAAATGGTGGAAATCATGTGCAAATGGCCTTGCCTACCCAGAATTTAGCATTACAATTGGTTGGTTTTTGCTGGAAACAATTGCTGGATAAAAGTATTGGTTTGCATTTTGGATAATCTTGACTTTATGTCATTCAGCGTGTTTATAGTGGTATTCGGTATCTATACTTTACCTGTATCCGCATATTCGATAAAGAGTATTTGGCTGGGAATTGCATGTATCCGTAAATTCAGCTTTTATAGTTAGCGCGATACTGCATATGAGCACATATACGTTATATCCTGGATGACTGGGTTCACTGCCGCAAAGCAGGTTAAACTACTCAGTTATATATTCTAAAGACCACTTCATGGTTATCTTGTTCTTGACCCTGTTTTATTCTATTTACTGAATACTCCCTTCGCTCCCATTGTCAAGAACTAGTATGAGTTTGCCTAACTAGTCTCTCAGTCGCGCCGTTACGGTGTCATGCTGAGTTACCTTTTTACATGCATTAGACTTCACTTAGGTTAGGCCAGAACCCGCATCCCAGAGTGGGATGCCAGTATTTCCTACAGCGGACCTGTAATGAGACTACGCGTACGGTGACTTGTCCTAATAACCTACGGATTTTAGTGTCTGAACGAAGCAAGCAAGCAATTTTATCCTTGGATTCTGACTAGAAAATGAATACAAAATTCACGCTTAAGTCATGCTTTATGCAGGAGATTCATAAGTATGCTGTCATGTGCTGTAGTGTAAAATGGTTTTGGAAAATGTGAGATCTGTTCGTATTATGAATTATGTGGATGAACATTAAATTTTGTCAGATAACCAGTATGTTTTGCAGTGATGAAATTGCGAGCCAATGGTGGTTAAAGCTCTTTCTCTCTTAGCAATTGTATCACTTGACGTAAAAAAAAAAAAAAAAATGATTGTAGAGATTTTCTTGATTTCAGCTCTGCATTTGATGAAGATACCACACCAGTTTACTCTCAAAAATCCATTCATTGGGTAGCCAAGGTTTTCTTCTTCAGTGGATTCAAAACTTTCTCTTCAGACGGAAGCAGCGGGTTGTGTTCAAGAGTGCAGTTTCAAAGTGGTGTTCTGTAAACTAAGGTGTTCCCCAGGGCTCTTTCCTTGGTCCTGTTTCTGTTTTTACTTTTTGTCAATGATTTAAAGGGGCAGTGTTCCGATCGTCTTTGGGACCCCCCCTGATTTACCCTGGAATTAGTTACTAATTTTGTATAGATGAAAGCCGTATTTTTCCTCATTGTCGTCTTGAAATTTGAGGCGTCAATTCATTCATTCCCACGATATGAACAAAAAACTGCCGTTTTATTGGTGAACCACCCAGATTAGCACAGTATTGGAATAGGGCTTGAACTATGCAGTATTGTTTCTACCATCAAAAGCGCAAGTTTGTTTCACACGGTACTTGATGGGAGTTATGTAACAAGTGCCAGGCTCCCATATCAAGAGACAACACAATAGCATAAATCGGAACTAGCACATTTAAATGTATGTCTTTTCTTCTCTCTTCAGTTTCAATGATATCACCAATATCATCCTATTTTTATCCCCCTGGCTTGAAAAGCAGAGGGGATATCGAGGGTGTGCGCATGGGTCCGTAGGTTATGTTATATGTATGGTGTATTGTATGTGTGTTCCAGTTTGGTTAGGTTCTTGATTTTTAGCGTGCCTTCGAAAAGGTTTAGTCCGATTTAACCAGATGGGTGAAGGATTTGCAATTGCAATAGGGGTTCCTTCCTATGTGGATGATGTCAAAAGTCCTGGACAAAGGTCAAAGGTCATTGAGGTCATGGACCAAGGTCAAAGGTCATCTGAGGTATGTTCAGTTTGGTTAGTTTTTGGTTAGGTGTTTGTTTTTCGTTGTCTCTGCGAAAAAGGTTAGTCCGATTAGACCCAGGGGGACTTGGGGGGAAAGTGCAATAGGGGTTCCTTCCTATGTGGAGGATGGCATGGTCATGGACCAGGTCAAAGTTTCAATGAGGGTCATGTTCCAGTTGGTTAGTTTTGTTTTTCTGGGCATCTTGAACGAATATTACTGCTTTTTGCATGTCAATTTTTGAATGTACTATATTAAATTATTTTCTGTTTATGTATTTTGTAAAGTAATTCAAATAATTATATTTATTATAAAAATGAGTTGATCTTTGTTTATTCTGTACTAGTGTAAACCAAAATAGGCCGTTTGTGTAGGATTGAGGCGCTCGCACTGTATGCCTATTTTGCGGGAGACGGTAATGACAAATGTTCTTCAAATACTTCCATTTTTTTCCTATTTGTTTTTTTGTTCTATATGGAATGGTACATACTTATCTTTAATTAGGTGCTTTGTTGATTTAAGTCTATGGTGTTCTCTACTTATATGAGACCCTGGCACTTGCACGTACAGCCCCACCCAAGTACCTTGGGAAACAAACCTGCGTTTTGATGGTAAATCAATAATGCATATTGCACGCCCATTCAAAATGTGCTAATATTAGGGTTCACCATTAAAACGCCAGTTTTTGTGTCAACCTGCCCTAAGGCAGGATACAACATAGGGATCACTTTTTTCGCAGTTCTCCACTGTTGTTGTTGATGTCTGTTGTTGGCTGTTGTTTGAAAAAGGGTTATCATTTGCCTGTAATATCCTCATCCTTTGATGACTTTAAACCAAACTTGGGTCACAGGTGCAATATGGAAGTTGAAGTTCAATTGGAACAAACTTGAGTCATAGGTCAACATTGGATCCTTCCTTTGTTAAGTCAGTCGAAGGTCAATGAGACCTATCGTTACCAAACCCGATGGCAGGCGAGGCGACACTGCAGTCCAAGGACCGATGTATTTTTAGGTCATTAATATTGTTTCAGTATCTTTTGTTGTTTTCATTCAGTATTTTGTTTTATTGCTTGTAATTGCCATGAGCACCCTTTCTAGGGTGGATATGTGTCTTGTCAATATTGTTATTAATTGTTGTTATTATTATTTTTGTACACATGCTTTATTAAGTAATAAAGACTAACTTTCATTTTTGGATATAAGTTTTTCCAGGGCCTCTTGTCTTCAAGTTTGATGATGTGGTGAACAAGAAACTGCATAGAAGGGTCCCTTCTTTCCAACAGGCGATGTACGCGCGTTTATTGATTAGGGCATCGAAAAACAGCAAAATATGGGAAAAAGGTTATTTTCTTAACCCAGAATTGTGATGTATTGTGTTTGTTTAGGGTATCTAATACTTATATTAAGCAGATCAAAACCATCAAAATAGTGTAAATTGAATATAAGCCAAAGCATCTAAAGGGTATATTGATGACACAAGGCTCTGGCTACTTGTTGGGGGTAGCAAAACAGAGAAAATAGTCTGAATCTACATTGATGATGAGAGGGCTGAGTTGTGATTGTAATGTGCGGGGGAGAAGAAGGAAAAAGAGTTGTTGTGGGGGTGGAGGGCTAGAATGAAGGGTTATAGAATGGGTATCAATAGTGGCAAATGATCGAGGCGGAAGCAAGACTGGTGTATGTGGGTGCGTACTAGGAGGAAGATGTGTTGAGTGGTGGTTGTGGGTGGGGTGGGTTGAGGGAGGGGGAAGGTAGATAAAGCGGTTTGGGGGGGAGGTGCTAATTCAAGGGCAGCGAAATTTGGAGGGGAAAATGGGGGTCTTTTACCGGGCGCCGGTGCCTGATTAGTTTTGGTGTGGTAGGGGGGTGCGTGGAGTGCTGTTCGTGAAGAGAGGGTTGTTGGTAGGGATATGAGGGTATCGACGATAAGAGATAATGTGGAGCCGGTGAAGAAAAAGGAGGGGGGTGGGGCCGGGTAATCGGATATTGTTGGAGGCGGTGGTGGGGGGGGTTGGGGGGGGATGTGGGGGTGGAGGTGAGTGGGAGGGTGGTAGGAGAAAAGGGGTGTGTTGGGGGAGGGGGGTGTGTGGGCTGTGGTGGGGGGTGGGTGGTAGGGGGTGGTGGGGGGGGGGAGGATAGACTGGTGGGGGCCCGGGGGGGGGAAGGAGAAGAGGTGAAATGAATCTGGATTATGGGGGTGTGAGATGGAGGGTATGCAGCCCCTTTTAGGTTATTTTTTTTAGTTTGGTCAAATACTTATTTAGGGACATTTTTGTAAGACATTTCAGTGCCTCCATATCCCCCTTTGAATAACACGCCCCCCTTTTTTTTCTAGCCATAATTGGGCTGGTTGTTAGTGGAGTCAACATTGACAGAGCTTTAACAATTCAACCAAAGGCTGATTGGCCATTTTTGGTGGTTTTCATCGTTTCAAATAATAAATACCGGACTGGCAAACAACCAGTGCACTGCATAACAAAAATCGGTTTTGCTCATTTACCTCAACTGGCTGGGTTTGAGTATCCCTATGTCCACCAGTTGACCAAAGGCAGTGCACTCATTGAAAATGTGGTCCGCAGTCTGTTATGAGAGCCCACAATTGGCAGGCTGGCTGCAGCCCCACCGGACAATTGCTTGTTTGACACGACCGACCTGTGGTGTGAGACCATCAGTGTCACTATCTTCTAGGCAATGTTTCTCAAGGTCCGTCTCTTCTGTTTCAATGTCATGGGGACAGCCTCTTTCAGATGAGGGATTGATGCAAGCCGACTTATTAGGCAAATATCTACGCAATGATAAGTTTACCAGTATCCTATTCCCGTTGATCTCAAGCGGGCTTACCAGGTAGGAAAGATAACAATGGATTGATGTGAAAATGAGAAAAAATTTTCCACTATTGCTAGAATGCACATGCTGATGTATGCCAATGGACAGTAAATCAAAGCTTTCAAGTATATTCCCCTGATATAAACCCTGTTTTCCACAAAGTGTGATGTACCTGGACCATCTACTTCCTTTTTGCAAGCCTCAGAGACTTTTTTAGGCCCTGAAATTAGTCCTTTGAAAACTTTGATCAAAAATTCCATTGATTTTGTGTAAAAAGTTCCTTGCCATAGCACCCCGTAAACTTTTAAAAAAATTTGTTTTGATATTGTTTTTAAGGTATGATTTTATACCAAAATTGGAACAAAATAGGGTGTCCCTATAAAACGAACCAATCATATTTTTTTAGTGATCGCCCTAGTGAGCAACTGGAAAAAATTATATTTCCTGGAAATTACATTTACCAGTATACGTAGCCCATCTATTCTGGTGCAAGGTCTTGAAATAGAGAAAAAATTAGATTACAAGAAAATATAAATAGGGCAGATGTGGGGGACTGACCTCCCTCCCTATTCGTAATCCAAAAAAGGTCTATGCAGACTATATTTTAATCGTTTTCATTCATATTTTCTGTTAAATAGGTGCCAGGGGCACTCATCTATGAAGTTGATGTGGGTGTAAGGCTCGTGCTTCCCCAACCCGGGGGCATTCGTTGACAGAGGACTGAAAAAAAAGGGTCTTGGGGTGAGACCGCCAAATTGCCCCAAATAGGGGCTTTCAGAGTGGCAAATGGCAAATTCTAAAAAAAATGGGGTTTTGGTGATATTTTTTGGTAGAAATTTTCGAAAGCTAAGATGTAATTAAAGTAAAAAATGAAGGTTTTTCGTGTGAAAATTTCAATTTTTTTCCCAAAATAGGGTTCTTTTGTTAACAGTGGTAACATTGTCACAAAATATGGTTCTTTGGGTAAAATTTTATAAAATATGGGTTCGTTGGGTGACAATGGAACTTAAAAAGGGGTTCTCAACAGCCTTACATTGTTGGCTTCCAAGATGGGAGTTTTGGTTTACAAATGCATTGATTTACAGTGTGTACCAGTGAATTTGTATGGGATTTTTTTTCACATTCAATGTATTGTCAATACGGTTTGTAATGAATTATTTGATTAAAATTGATTAAAATAAAATTTGTGAAGGTGAAATGAATTCTGGTATAGCGCTCCATCATATCAAATTCCCGGACTTTTCAGGTATGTGGCGGATCATTTTATTTATATAAAATATGACACTTGTAATTGGTTGCCATTGATTTTGGTCACATGATTGGCTGTCTAGGACACCCTAGTTGTACTGACTAGAACTCATTAACTGGGTTACATGCATCTATAGCCCTATCAATGGAATATAAAGCTGATGTTACAAAATGCTTCGCATTTACTCATATGAGTGTGGCAGATCTAGGGAAATATGTTTGGGCATTATTTGAAAAAACAATGTCTCTGCTCCCAAGTTTTTAAAGAAAATTAATCCATCAGAAGATTTTTTTGTGGCGAATGGTGATTAAAGTATGCAGGGAGATTTGTGGGTGAGGGGAAAATGGACTGAAAGGAGGGAGGAATTGTAGTCTGCAATGAATGACAGGTCAGTGTCCTGCCTCTACTATTCCACGCGTCGTAATCATATTGACGAACGTTGAGTTGCTCAATCATGCCGGACCAGTCAGCCCACAGCTGACATACTCTCCCTCTCTCGTCTTGACTCATGGCTGCGTGGTATTGAACCCCTGAGATGTTAAGTAAAAAATGTAAAGGTACTGATTATTCAGGGTTTGTTGATCTGTGCAAGATAACAAATAACCTATTTGAATTTCCTTTTTATCAAACATAGTGGAGATGTTTGAGAGATCTGTGAATAGTCCCAATGAATTAGAGCACAGTCAGTTTTTTGACAAAGCCAGCGTGGTGTATGCATACAGAGCTTGCCTCCAAAATTGCTATTACCCCCAAATGAAAATGGAAACAATCATTTGTTATAAAATTAGAGCAATTTTGTGGCCCCACAACATTGTGGAGGACCCATGTGATCATGCCATATGGATGTTTGGCTGGCGGATGCCTGCCTGTCCAGAAGTCTAACATGAACAGGATGAGGTCATGTGCTGTATCTTTTGGACAGGTTATAATTACTGAGGTCATTTGCATAGTTTCATAAAATTGATAGACCCCATTTGTTGGGGCCATCTTTTCGCATCGCATAATTCGTGTGTGTATCGCTCATATCACCTGGGTGGGGGGGATGGGGGGGGTGAGCTGGGGTGGGAGGGGGTTGGGGCTGTGACCAATGAAAATGTTGCATAACAATATCAATGTTTTCAGAACACGTAGAAAAAGGAACAGATAATCTTGTCTTGGTAGGCTAATTTCATGTATGTATACTTTGTCTGTCTGAAATGATGACGTGCGCGTACACCAGTGCCCCTTTCATTGCAGTTGGCTTGTGCTTTGCCTACACTTGCGCTGAAAAGTCAGGCACCAGAATAAACCAACAGTTTTGACTCCTAATTTGGAATATAATTCATCTAACTAGGGTAGTCCAACTACCTTGCACATTACGATAATTAATTGCACGCATATTGTAAGGTCCCTTAAAAATATAGTGGTATGTCTGGCTATTTGGACCATATGGATTCTTATACCTGTAGTTATCTCCAGGATTTTTGCTATGATTTTTCATATTTTTATTTTTTTTATCCCAACAGCTGCTGGGCCTAGTGCAACATAGGTTTACAACAACCAGACATAATCCGATGCAAGTTACGGGAAGGTAGGTTTTCATGAAATCAACCAATAAGCAAATCTAAATGCCCCATGCTGAACTTGGATCGCAGCACGATTTTAATTATTGGTTGATTTAAGCTATACGAATGCCTTGCTCTACATAATCACTGGGGATTGTATGTAATATGTGAGAAAATTTCCCTCATGATTTAAGGAGAAAGCCGCCGCGGTCTTCCACCAAAATAATGGTATCGCCTTGGGTTCATTCCGTCGTAAAAAGCACCTGTTCCAAAATCATACCTTATTCTCATCTCTTAACAGATTTATCATTTAAGGGTCATCTTTAAACCAATTTCGCGATGCTTATGGCTTAAATACACAAGAAAGGACTGGCCATCACCCAGTGAAAACAAATCGAACAACCCGCGGAAACGCAACGATCATACGCAACGAGACGCAACTTGGCAGGCGCGCGTCGAAAGTAGACACTAAAAAAAAACAAAAAAATGCGGTATGGCGTCGAGCGCTTCAACCTAAAAATAACTTCAATACGCAGCGCTGCGTACACTTGGTTCAATTAACGAATTGAACCCAGGCATCAGCCAATGAATTGCTTACATTTTCACAGCTGGGTAAGAAGTGTACTTCCCACCTATCCATAGAAATTTTATGTTACCTTTACATATCCTTAAAACAAATGTATTGAGAAGGACTAACCCTGTTTTAAATTTTGGGTCTAAATTAAATGGTGCATTTCGTGATTCCAGCACTTACTGTTTTATTCATTGTTCACTAGATATACTTGAGAAAAGCTTAATATTCACAACTTCTTAGGTGATCCCGACTTTGCGGTTTTGTGTTATGAGCAAATGCTCGTTTCCCACGCTTCCATAGGCCACTGCTATAATTTCTGTCCGTAAAATACAAAATTGCGAATTTCTTACAGACACGACCAAATTTGCACGTAAGGTTTGGCACACATGGATTACTAATGTTAACAGTTCAGATGATAAGAAAATCTCAACTTTTTTTTAGGTAAGTTGGGGGGACGAGGCTGTGCATCATGAAATGCCCCTTTAAACTGTTTTTGCAAATAGCAGCCTTGCATATTGTACGTAAGATTAAACAGGCTTATGAAATCTTCCATTTTATTTATCCACTTGTTTTCTTAGCGGAACAAAGTTTAGGAAGAGACTGTGTATACGAAACTGCATGCAGAAAAAGAAAACACTTCATAGGCATGCCAAATCAAAGCTGGGCAAAAAAGGAGGGCATAATTGTGATCATACAAGGTACTGTATAAGTTGAAATTTCCGCATACAGATATTTTCGCGATTTTAACAGTTTTGCCAAATGCAGGAGAATTTATTTTCACGGTATTGACATCAATGCAATACAAATCTATTGGAAAAAGTTACTTTCGCAAGTTTTTATTTTCACGTTTTTATGTTCACTCGTGAAATTCGCGAAAATATAAACCTTGCGAAAATTTCTACTTATACAGTATGCTCTAGCGGATCCATGCAGTTTGTGGACAAATTATGTATATAAGCCTAATAAGACAACTATTCCAAAAGCATTTTTGGTTTCAAAAGGAATATCTCTGGTTCCCTTTAAAGGTGCTTGTTCCATCGCATTCTGGACCCCCCACCCCCCTGAATTTAATACCCTGAAGTATTAATTTTGATATCAGGCAGCCGTATTTTCCTCATTATCATCCTGAAATTTTCAGCTTCCAAATCCACTTCTTTGCGAAGATATAAACAAAAAACTACCGTTTAGTGGTTAACCATCAATATTAGCACAGTAGTGAATAGGGCCTTGCAATGTGCATTAACACTTCTATTATCAAAACCGCAAGTTCGTTTCCCACGATACTTGATGGTAAGTGTATGCAGGTGCCAGGCTCTCATACCAAGTGGAGAACAAGATGCACATAAATCGGAACACCCACCTTTAATAAAACAAAAGATCACAATACCAGCAAAGATTGGATTTAAACAGATCTCCTGATGAATGGACGGTTCTGTTTAATAGCTGTACCCCCGGTTAGATTAATGTTAAGTCATCTACAGATTATGAATTACAAATGGAATAGTCATGGAATAAGGCAATGAAACTTATTTCAAGGTGAGAACTGTTACGGTACTAAACAAAAAGTGAAACTTGCTTTTAAAACAATCTCTTTGGTGTTGTGCTAAGGTAGGAAAGAATTGTGCATCTGAAACAATTTGGTCAGGAAATGGGTGAATGCATGATGTGTTATAGCTTAATTAGGAAAAATGGTGAACATAGCTCTCGAAACAAGTGAAAAGTTGAACAACAAATTTTGAAGAATATGTAGTAGAGTTGATCCAGTAAAATGATTGAAACATGAAAGTGGATTCATGTTAGCAGACCAGAAGTAGATAATGATAATGAGTGAGATACATACTAAAAGAATTGTGTGAAAAATGTAAAAAACATCAAAAGAATCATTTTAATAAAAGTCATGTGTGTCACAGATTCATACTGAGCTGTATGAATTAAAGGTGTTATCAGTGATCCAAGCAAAAGCGTGTTACAAATATTTGAAATTTCCAGGAGTAGCTTAAAAGTAAAAAGATAAATCTGTAGAATTCTGATAAAGGCATTTTTAAAATGGAAAATTGACAAAATAGGAAGAAAATGAATGACTGATAATGCCATGAAATATCAATTTAAAAATGAATGAAAAGCACCTTATAGAAAGCACATAGAAAAAAGTTTTTCTCAGACCCATGTGCACGGAGCTATATGTGCAATCAATTTGCTGCACTACATGACCACTCCATTTTGAACCTTTTTTGTTTTTAATTTGCTAGTTGATTCTAAGGTAACCTTTTATTTTCCTATTGACCATTTGCATGGTCAGCCATAAGCAAGGAGAACTCAAACCTGTGGAACATCAATGTAAAGCATTACTGAACTCTTCATTTGGCATGTTTCTACAGAAGGGTTACCGTGCATTGCCGAACATTTATGGGTGTTGGTGTAAAAGAGTAAGTAGAGTGCCCTGTAGAAACACAAGCGGGTAAAAAATTTTGGGAGAGTCACTCAGCCACCGGGCACTCACCATCGTCTACCTGAAGAGGTAGTTGTTAGTGTTGTAACTTAGGAGAAAACGCTCTGTAGGAACACTCCTGGGTGTCGGTTGCTGGGTTTGCGTTCATCTCAAGCACAACCCGAATACAGATGGTTACCCTCAACAATTGCAGACACTCTCCTTTTCAAGCCAAGTACTCGCCTTTTTGTTCTGAGTAGAAACAGGTTGAGTGTTGGTGATCTGGGTCCCCAGTACCCAGAAACTAGTGGGCAATAATTAGAAACATGCTGAAGATTGTTAGAGCATTTATACTTAACACTTGCTTCTAAAATGTTACCTACATAATAGCAAGTGAAATATTACGCTTATTACTGAATAATGAAACCGATGCCCTCCCAACATATGGTGGAACCATGCAAGTGGTGAATATATTGTAAGCCAGTCTTGACTGAAAGTTTGTTCCTTTTGACTGAATGAGGTGATGCTAATCACTGTCTTGTAAGTGTAAATTAAAGACCTCACAAAAGTTTCCTTGTAGGATACCAATTCATTTGTAATCTACGATCATTTGTGACGTGTGTAAGTCATGGATCATGAGTATATGGATTATGAGTAAGTTCATGGCTTCAATAACAATGGTGATGGTAATGTCCATAATAACAGTAATCAGCCAATTTCTTTCATTCTCTGTACTTACAGAATTTTGGTGTTTTGGAGGGTGAACCCTCTCAGAAACTCAAGGACTACAAAAGAGATGCAGAACAGTCATCAGGCACCAAATCCCCATCCCCTATGTCATTTACACCCCCTGGAGCAGAGACAATTTTAGAGGTATGAGTAATTAAGTTAATGCTTGAATATCTTCCAGTGATACACAGGCATGTGGAGTTCACTTTCAGCATTGTAATAATTAATAACAACTTCATATAATAGAGTAATTGTAGTTTGTTGAGTAAGTATCCAGATTTAAAAAAAAATGGCATTATATTTTTTAAATACAAATTTTGAAAGAAATACAAGGAGGGAATAGCTATAGTGAATGCTATCTGGGGATACAAATTTAGAGTGAAAGCCATGTTTTGGAATAAAGCCAAAAGGTTGACATTTTTATGCGTATTTTGTGTGGGTGGTTTACAAATCTGTCAGACTGCACACACATGAGTATTTCTAAATTAGTTTTTTTCAGAGAAAACAAGGAATGTGGTTTAACTGATTTTAGTAGGTATGCGTGTCAAAATTTAACACCAAAAGGTAAGGTGTGATAAGGGATGGGGAATATGTATTTTTAAGGGGTAAGGTTTATACAAGGGTCAAAAAGTGAAATGGGCAAAATTGTTTTGGAATGTATGTTCTTTGCATTTCAAGGTTTAGCTTGCTCTATCTGTGACCTCGCTATAGTTTAGTACATTAAGCTCATAATAGTTCAAGCTCATCCTGGGGTCAAATTTACAGAAATTGGTCTGGTAGACGTAGTGGTTGATATTTTTTAGCCTTTGAGGAATTTGCAAAAAATTTCAATGCGCTTGCTAGTTTGACGATTAATAATGGTACAAGCTGCATATGCGTTTTGACTCAAAAAGGATTCCAGTTTGAATAGTATGGAAAACAAAGTTTGGGCTTACGTTTTAGGCAGCATCACAACTTGGCCACCCTGTATTATTATGGAGGTGAAATCAGTTCGCAATGATTGTTAGTGATTGTTCATCCTGCAAGTGAATTGGTCATGCCTGGAAAAGGTAATCTTGGAGGAAATTTTGCAATCTTGGAGAAAAATTTCGGATTGTATTCAGAAAATTTGGCATCGTAGTCACAGCCTGGAATTGTGCTGGGTAGCATAGGAAATATGTATGGGAAATACAATATACATCTAAATAAGTGTGTAACCTGTTTTTGTGGATAGGTAAAATTCAACTTAATCGACCTAAAGCCCAAGTTTTATCCTGACCAGTGCCTGGAACTCCAAGTAACTTAAAAGTTAATCCTTGAAGATCAGAGGATGGGGCACTAGTTTCAACCTGTGATTGTAATGATGCATCTAAAGATTGCAGCCAGATGAGCATTGAAGCTATTGAGATTCTGAAGTTGATAGTGATAATGTTGAAAGGTGGTAACTGCTGACAATGTAAAGTAAACTGTTTTTGACATTGCACATCCTACCAAGATGTCCAGGTTTGGCATAGTTTTCAATAGCCGCTATTATCCCATCCTCCATAGTTTGGCAATTTCCCTGGCCTCTCTGCCCAATCATCACGGTAGGGTTTGAATGAAACAATCTTAGGACTCATGGCATGTGTGTGAGGGGAGGGGGATGGCTAGGATGGAAGAATGACGAAAGGCTGGGGGGGCGTTAATTTGTCTGGGTGTATAGAGGAGCAGCGGTAAAAGCAGGTTAATTAGTTATATAGTAGAACACAGAAATGGAGTAAAAGTTCTCCTGCTATTCGGAGCTAATCAGTGTCGGTAAAAAAGAATGCTGAGTCCTCCCCCACCCATTGGCTAAAATTACCGCGGGACATTTTGAGCTAGTTTCAAGTAGAAAATACATTAAATGGATAAAGCAATAATGGGCCAACATTTTTTGCAGAGCCCCCCAATTTTAAAAGTTGTATTGGGCCACAGTGACGTTGGTAATTGTCTAGGAAACTATACCTGCCGAACGAGAATGCAAAAAATGCAATTTATCATAAAATAAGCGATTTTGTCATTAGAATTGGGATCCCAGATTTGGACTTAACGGCAGTCGTGGAATGCTACGTAATGTCCCGCCATGATGAAATAGTGCACCTCGAGAATATAACTATAACTTGACTTGCCGAACCAATAAAACAACAATGGATGAGCGTCACGTAGCACGTACATGAGCGCTATTTCCGGCTATTCCATTGGAAGGCCGTTTCCAGCGCCGTGGAATTATTATCGGGATGCCCGATAATTATTCAATACAAAATTCCTTCGTTTGTGCACACATAGCTTTAACCATTCACAGGTATAGTACTAGCCAGTACAAGCAACCGTTTACAAAATCTCATTTTTGAAAAATTGGGGGAGCTCCTTCAAAAAAAGTGCTAATAGCTTTCAATATGATGTGCATTAATAAGCAAGACTTAACTAGGACTATGCTATGTCATCTAATTCATATTGCTTGGAAGTAGTACCTAATAAAAAATGTCTCTTGGTGGCACTACCTATCACAATATTCTATAGCATTTGTGCCAAAAGTCACCTACCTGCCCAAACTTAATAGTCCTCTTTTCTGGCTAAACCGATTGTCTGATATATTGTCAAAGGTCACATACCAAGGAAAAAGGTCGTGTGAGGTCAAGTTATAAGATAGGAATGAAATGTTAAATTGTCCTCAATGAACAGTTAAGCTTCATTGGAACCAACCTGGTCAGAGGTGCAACATTGGATCCCTCATTGTTGATGAGGTCAATGGTCAAGTGCCAGGTCAAAGGTCATGTGAAGTCAAGTTGAAGATGAAAAATGTAAAATCGACCTCATTGAAAAGTTGGAAGGGCAAGGGAACCAAACCAAGATGGCTGCAAACTCTCATTGGTTGAGGTTAAAGGTAACATATCAAGATCAACGGTCATATGAGGCCTATATACAAACCACAAAAGCAGGCGGACAACATGCAGTCTGAGGACCATTGTATTTTTTCCCCAAAACTTCCCAAAAGACAGACATTTTGGGGGCCTTAAATTTTATGTGTATAATGAAAAAAATATGAACATCCTGCTGAATATCCAATTCTCAATTTTGATGGGTGAAGCGGGGGACAAGGTTGTCAATGGGTGTACGTAATCATATCAGATTTTATTTATTGTTAAACAAAAAAATTTTGACAAAAACTTAAAACTTAAGTCTCTAAATAATACTTAAATATTAGAGATTTCATCTTGAAAGTGGGTGTGAGAATTGCACATTATTCATTGTGCCAATATGAAAGAAAGGAACCCATATGTTGGGAATATGATAGGTGGGTTGTTCAGAAGTGTGCTACCTGGTATAGCACCATCCAAACATTGGGATAGGCTACGCAATTGGATGTCAATTCTTTCATTTTAATATTTATTTGTAGTTGTTTGGTTCCTTGGTGCAAGGGGCTGTTAATAGACAAGCATGTCCCACAAAATTGACAATCATTGTCAAATTTCCTGTTGGCCAAGACATTTGTTGGAAAGTGCCATATTGCAATATTGAAAGGAGTATCACTATCAGACATGCCATAAAGTAATACAAGTGTATAAAAAGTTCTTTTGAGATATTCAATTAATTGAAATTGACAATGTGCCACATGTGAAGCCTAACTCAAATGACTGATTGTCAATAATAATGTGTATGCGAGTAAGACTTTTTATTGGATGACCTTTCAAACGTTTGCCTAAATCTCTTCCCACTCTCAAAAAACATCTTGGTGAATTGATAATAAGGCTTCTATTTTCTCTGACTTCAGGTTCAAGAACGTGCAACCAATTTCTCGAGACAGATCTATGCAAGCAATTCTCAAATAGTGTAGAACTGAACTTGCAGCAACCCAGAAAAACCAGGAGAATGTCGCCACCTGCTGTGTGGTAAAAGTCGCCCACCGTGAAGCTTGCACATCGGAAGCCTCAGGGGAACTCTTGGTGTGGAAATGTTTCTACTCCTGATTCTGTAGG
The DNA here is from genome assembly GCA_023653785.1 of Ophioderma brevispina. Lineage (NCBI taxonomy): Eukaryota > Metazoa > Echinodermata > Ophiuroidea > Amphilepidida > Ophiodermatidae > Ophioderma > Ophioderma brevispina. Next base: position 21,683 of record JAMKCH010056725.1, on the reverse strand, counting down.
TCCAAGCGGAACCACTCATTTATGCACAGACGAGGTCTCAGACAGACTCCGGGCATGCTTATCAGAAGGGCCCGGAGAATAAATCCAGAGAAAGCTTTTCACAAGTGGCTGCTAATCTGGAGGTGAAGGGTGGCAAAGATGGTGCCAAGAAATCTCACTTCTCAGCGAATCAAAGATGCAATATGGGGCGGGCGGAAGACTCCCACTAAAGCAACAAAGGGTAAAGGCAAGGACTCTGATCAGGGAGGAGTCGTGGTGCTAGCTAAGGATTTAGAGACACGGAAGATTGGAAGAGGAGGGGGATAGCAATGATAAAGATGAAGATTACACACAGGGCAATAATGGTAGCAGATCATGGCGCTTGGATCGGAACTGAATGCGCATTTTGTGAATGATCCTCAAGGGGATAACCCCTTTATCAATGGCCAATCGCATGAGTTACAACACTGGCATGAGTAAATTCTTAGTTGATTTGTCCAATGATATATCACGTTGAGTGATTTATATGCCCAAGAAGGAGCATTTGAAAGAACAACAAGTGAATCTTCGGGAATCAACCGTGAGGTTGTGCCTAGTTAGGGATGTTACTCGGAAATGGTGTACAGAATTCTGCCCATCCTTGGGTGGCACTAACTAAATCTCAAACAGTAAATGGAGGACTTCATATGGGGGGGAAAAAGGGAAAAAATAATATTATGTTGCCCCTCTAACTCCATTCCGTCCTCCATTTTCAAAACCATAAGTTAAGTTCGTCCAGGGTCAAACACATGTTTGTTTGCAAAAAAACAACACACAACCATTTTCATTTTTGAGATAAGACCCACAGCATCTATTAATAAATATTGGCTGTAAATTGTTAACCCTACATTCAATATCCAAAATTTAAAGGTGCAAAAACAAAACCAAAAAGAGGATTCTTGGGGCATCCGTATAGTTATGTCATATGCAGTGATTTTTATATTATAAGACCCCAACAGATTTGCTTTGGTTATTACTTTGATTTGGCTACCGCAAACTGCCCCCTGAAAGGAACATTTTCATTTGCTCAATTTCAATATAAAAAAGTTGAAGTTAGTATTGCTCCTAATTGAATTAGAAGTTTTGCAATTTTCGTAACAAAGAAAGAATTTCAGCTTAATCCTTCACATGGGGTTATTTGATATAAAAACTTTCCTTAGTGGCATAATCAGAATTTTCACATTTTAGGTACACCTGTTATGTGAAAATCTCTTGTTGCACCTTTAAATGCTTGAAATTTTGTCAAAAATACACATAATTACCTCTCATTACGTGCTTTTTAAAATTGGATAGTATGTGCATTCAATATCTCAATTGGGGTAAAGTGGATCGAGGTGTGCGGGTGGGTGGTGTTGACACGGATGGATATTCTTGTGAAGGAAAATCGAAAAAGGTGTCATGGGAACTCTAGAAGTATTACAGGTTGAAAATGTGTTGTTGAATGAAAATATTGGAAAAAACGAGACTAAAAGGCTTATGATTTATGATATTTTGAGCAACAAAACGAAACCCCAATAAATAGAAAACGAAACAATATATAGGAGGCTGATATTTTGCAAAAAGATTTTTTTTTTTTTTTTTACAATTTGAATTTAAAGATATAAGCTGTAAGATTCTTCTGAAATACTTTCACTAAATTTTTGAGTCAACATGACATTAGTGCAATCACATTTGCATCTTCCCAGTGTTAATTTTTTTCCTAAAATTAACCCTCTTCCCCCCCCCTTAAAAAAATCTGTCGAGTTTGTTAGTTTTGTTACGCAAAATATCATAAGCCACTTTAAAAGAACACCCAATGGCTTGAAAAATATTAGACATGATCCCATAATGAAAATGGACCATTACTGAAATTTGAAAACAATCTAGGTGGTGGACCATTTTGATAAAAAAAGGCGTTGGGGTACAGTAACTAAAAAATTATATTCCCTTGTAAGCTTCACTTCTAAACCAAGGATTAATGACATTTACTGTCAGCATTTTATCAAACTTGAAAAGCATGCAGTCATCCGCTCCAAACCCTGCAGGGCGTAAAGGGATTTTGCCAGATTACCGGGAGGCGAGCACCCCCTCCCACCCCTTCCCTAGATCTGTGCCTGATGAGGTTCTATTTTGCGTTCAAAAACTCATGCACGAGCATCCATCAACATTGGGGGGGGGGGAGGTACATATGTGCCATTCCCCTCTGATCAAAATATTGAGGGGGTATAAACACCATTGCCTATGAACCATTGCTTGTACTTGTAGAATTAATATCTATACAGGTATAATTCTAGAGTCCTGGTCGGAATTCTTGGTCTGTAAATTCTGGATGTATGTCCGAAACGCTTGATTTTCCATGGCAGGAATTGCCATTGCAAAACCAAAACTGCCACAAACTCCGCTGAGTGTAATATCCAAATTGTTTTCAATTTGTGAAGTCTAATTTGCAGTTAGGGTGCATTTCATTATGTCTGAATATTTTCTTGCCAGTGTGTCTTTAAGCTTGTTCACATGAGCAAAAGAATGTTTTCCTTGATGATTGGGATGACATTTAAAGGCGGACTCAGATTTCCCGATGAGGCGGCAATCATTTTTCAAACAATTTTGCATTACACCTGCTTGTCCATATACTAAACACTGAAATACCTAAGCTCAAATCGAAGTCTTATAGAAAATCACAACTTTGTTATAAAATTCCGGATCTGGAATTTTTGTTATACACAGTATCCAATGGCACTGTTATACTGTGCATAAATTTTACTGCATGAAAACGAAAATCTGATTCCTCGTTAACCTTGGAATTAAATGCACTATCAATGATTTGCTATTCGAAATACGAAAAAATCATCAAAAAATCAGATTTTCACATTTTAGTAACTAGAATAGGTATCTTAACTTACCCTACAAGTGGTAAGACCAAAGCAGCGCAATAACGACAAAATCGGACACTTTAGTAATTACTGTCCTTACGGACACTTTATTACTACACGTATTGAATGAATTTGGTATCTTTGAAAACTGCCTCTGTTCTACCTTTCTGTCAAATTTCTCATTGGAGAAATACTTATAAAATGCTTTGTACTTAACCTTCACATTTAACCTATCCTTAATTTCAAGATTTTGACTCTTTCGGGCAAGTCACTGATCGTGTTCTTTCAGTCATTTTAGTTTCTAGATGACTATTTTTAATTACTACACACAAAATTACATTTCAAAATCTCTGAGTCGGCCTTTAATGTTCTAACTAAGACAGACGGGAACAGCACAGGTTGTGTTAACAGGTTCTGCCAAGTCATGTTGGTAGATAACATTATCTAGTCATGGTTTTGCAGTAATTGTTTGAAACTAACTTGTGATGAGAACTCCTAAATGTCCCAAAATAACATCATCTGCGAGTCAGTTTGTTAATGATGAATGTTATAAGATTTAACCTACTCCACCAGGTTTTTTACTCGTGTCCACTCAAATGTGACGGTCACAAACCTCTTGATTGCTGACCAATAATTTCTTCCAAAATGACCATAATCATATTTAAATGTTTAAAGGTAATAGTAATTAGTTGTTTAACAAGGACTTTTAATATGTTGAACAAAAGGACATGGTCATAGGCATGCTATGCATGAATGGCATTATCAGTGTGCACTTTTGTAGGAGTTCCTTAGATTTTTGGCAAAATGATCATATTGACCACAAGCGACCACTGGCTTTCTGTACAACCCATGTTGAAGTTTGGATCACTGCGAGATGAATCTTGAAAAGAAAGTTAAAATGTTTTACTCAAATCGCCGGTTGAAAAAATACCTAATACCACCTTAATGGAGATGTAAATGCATAATTTAGCCTTCGTAGTTTACATAAAACGAAATAATCCCAACCCTAACATTTTTGATGGCCTTCTCTAAATTAAGAAAAATAACTTTCAACATTTAAAAATAAAATTTTAGCTTTTCTTTTAAGAGTAATATTATTGTGCTTGGGTCAGTGGTCTTTTTAGTCTATCTTGCGCAATCGTATTAAGCATTTTGGCACCTAAATAGCATTTTGTAAAAGGTATAATGAAAAAGAATACGGAAATCAAGAGAGGACAGTATATCATGCGGCGGTAACCCATTGTATAACTAGAAGCATATCCCCCAATATCATAGGATTATATGTAATTCACATATTTTCACCCAGACATAAAGAAGTGTTTTGTCACAGCCGACAATATGTACCCTTTCGATGTGATGCATACACCGATATGTTTACCAATGCGGTTTGCAACTGAGTGTTCGATACTTTGGCCCTCAGGGGGGTATGTACTTATGTGGATAGACTAACACAGTACCGACTGGGTACCTAACAACCGGCGGGCTATGGAGAATATGACTTCCACAGTACACATATGTTGTGTACTTCAGATGACCCTTGTATGCCAGAATAGAATGGTACTCTAAAGTAACAAGTGTTAGATTGTGTATAAGTATGTTTATTGTGGGTACATCATTATCACATAAGGAGTACACCACACACTTGAATGCTCCGGGACAAATTGGCTGTGTAGCTAAATAGTGGGTACTCCATAGTCACCCTGGAAGTATACACAGAGAACCTCTTTCATGGTGTTCACTTAGGAATCTGACTTTTTGTAAGTAATTGTTTCTACTCGCCTAAAGTGGAGTATCACAAAAACCGATTACTGATCCAACACCAAGGTAGGAAACTGGCTGTGTATTTTTTAACAGAACTCAAGATGGCAAGACTAACAACAGTCAAAAGTGCAAGCTCTGGCATACTTAAACAATAATAGCACCTTTTGGATGAAGGGACCCATTTCTCAAAGTTTATATTTTTGCACTGTGTGTAAAAGGTTTGTAACCTATACCTTTGAATGATAAAGCTCATAATTGTACAGTTGTCTCAAAAAGTCATTTTGTAATGAATTCAAGGATTCTAATTCAATGCCAGCCAAAGTGTTTGACTGCCAATACAATTTTGCATATTGTTACGTCACCGGCACTGCCTGTTGGTCTTTTCATGACTTGCACTACTTTGTAATTTTGGACACAGTTGGGTGTTTCCTGCAGGAATTGATAGAATTTGGGGATCCTGAAAAAAAACTTCTCTTGACAAAATCCCTTCTTTCAATGACAACCATAGTTTCACGAGCCATTACCCACACAATGTGCCACTAACTACCAATTTGAAAATTGGGGGTGCTTCAATATGTGCTATTATTATTGCTTTAGTTTCTTTATAGTCCCAGGCTCAGAAAGTCATTATCACTATATCACCTTTTTTTATTAGATTTTTTTTCAACGGTTTTCTATACTTTTTTTGCTGATCTGAATCTGACGGATGCGAAAACACCATGACGTGAAACCTTGAGCATTTTGTAGAATGCAAACAAATCAAAATGGACACCAATACAAACATTCATCTGTTGTTCACTCAAAAGTTGTAATTGTTCAGCCTGTCTCGTGAAAACATTCATTATGACCAAGTAACATAGGATTCTGTTACCCACGTATTCAATCAATTCAATATGCCATCAATACAATAAAGTGTCTGATCGTGATCTACTTGACGCAGTTTGGTACTTTGGTATCTATCCTGATGTTTTGAAGTCAAGAATTAACCTAGAAATACTTTCAAAATGTGAATTATAAATTCCTTTATTATAGAATCCAAGATGGCTTCCAATACTCTAATAATGGCTATAATTGATCAATGTGTCTTAACCTAGTGCTGCAATGCTTGTGTACTGTACGATGTCATCGAAGATGGCTGTCCAATATAGCTGGAAATGGCACTTACAAAAACTTCGAAAAAAATTCCGATTACTAATAGTTTGAGCATACGCGTCTCTGGTTTTGGTAGGTTTTAGAGCATCATTGGCATCCATATTGGGATTATTTGATGAAATTAACGACCTCAATGGCCACTAAGATAGTTTTACTGGGATTTTTGGAAAGTGATGAACTATTAAAACCCCAAAATATAATCTTTTAGCCCCTACGTTTGTGATGAATACTTACCTTTACTGGACTGACATTACAGCCATATTGGATACCATCTATGTTGCCCTCTTGCAGAGATCTAATCACTTATGTTGTGATATCTAAAATTGCTCTGAATGAGTATTTAGTGATTTTGCCATTTTGGAGCACAATCTGAATGGTTATGATTTGATTGTGTTATAAATTATTGAAAGCTATTCATAATTGTTTCAATTAACACATTGATTGATGCTAACGCATTAGTAATATACCAACTTGCCGATCTAGGTAAGAGTGGATAAATATTTAAGATGCTTATTGTATTGGTTGGCCATATGGAATCTTCTAATTTAGGTGGTTTTAATGCATCATATTGCTAATTGGTCACAATTGCATGTTTTGACTGGACAGGCCAAAAAAATTACAAAATTTGAGTATTTAAACAGAATCAGATGAGCTTTTTAGCGTTTTTTGGTGGCCATTTTGAATTTTGCGTTTCTCGTAAAATGCTCAAGGTTTTCGTCTGGCATAAATTGCATTCAGAATCGGCATAAAAAATGGTGGCTGATGATTCTAGAAAAACATTTTAATTTTAAAAACACAATTTCAAAACTGCATACAATGCAATTTATTAATTTTTTATTTTTCATATTTTGTACTTCTACATGGAGGTCATATCAACAAAACACCAGATTCCAAATGTTGACCCCTGAAGTGATCCGGCAATTCACACATTAGATGCAATAATGTTTATTACAGTGGTTCAATAGAAAAAGTATGCATGGCGAACTGCATTTGAGGACTTTTTTAAAGAAACATTTCTTGTGCATAAAATGTTACTAGAGTTATAAAAAAATTATTCGGACATCAAAATCTCAATTGTGATAATGTGATTGGGGTACGAGGTAAATAAAACGCCACCCACCTCTAAGAATACCAAGAGTATCTCCGACATAAAAACACATTAAAGCAGATACTCAGTATTCACTTTATTTTGAAATCCTGTCATTGGTGAAAAAGGGGCTTTCTTGAAAGCCTTTTCTTTGAGTAGTTTAGTTGGCTTTGGGAAATTGTAATCGATATTGGAATGATACTGAATATTTTGGAGTAGAAACCCAGAGGCTGTATTGGAGTAATCCCACATTGCACCAGTTTTGGGAATTTCATCTATAGACTCATGTGATCCCACAAAAATCCTTATCTTAACGGGATATCTCCGGTGGTACTTAAATAGTTTTTATCATGATCATTAAATGTCCTGTATTCATAAACATTATGAAAACACTTTTCATCCCTAAGTACGACATGTGTTTAGTACAGTAACATATAGTGTCCAAAGTGCAATGCATTATGGATTGGTTCAAAAACACCCTCTGGTGAGAAAACTTCGTTTATGCTCATTTTATCCAAACCAAGCGTTAGTATCTTCAGAAGGCCAGATCTGAATTCAGATTTTACGCAGTATTATTTTCAGCCTGGTTTTGGATAATTTTACCCAAATTACATTGCTTTTTCAGATTTTTTGGGTAACACTCACTGGCATCTCTGGTACTTTTTAAATAGTTTTTGTCATGATCATTAAATGTCCTGTAGTTCATAAACTTAATGAAAAATTTCATCCTAGTACTGACATGTGTTTAGGTACAGTACCATATAGGGCAAATTGCAATGCATTATGGTGTTTGGTTCAAACACCATCTGGGAGAAAGGAAAAACCTTCTTTGGCTCAGCAGTATGAATGGATTCTCTACTGGCAACATACAGTTGTAATAGGACACAGCAATGGTCCAGAAGTGTAAGAATCTACCAGTCGCAATTAGCCTCAATACTGCTGAACTGATGACGCAGAAAAGCTTGTTCCCAAATAATCAGAATAAAAATGCTAATGTTGTTGACTAGTTGTTTAAATCATTTTTATCAGGGTTTAAATAATCATTTTATTGCTTTACCTCCCCTGTGAAAGAATTGAATGATGACTTATATCCTATCATTACACAAAAAAGAATTTCCAAAATGCCCAAAGCTCCTGAAAGTTACCAATGATGACATCAGCCAGGGAAACAAGTATTTTGGAAAAGAGTTTTCCATATTGTACACCCTCCGCCCCCCCTTTAAAATTATCCAGGAAACAGTTTTTTTTATTTATGGTTCCTAACATTAACAAGACGATTATCCTCAGGCAAAAATAAGAAACAGAATTTGTTATATGTAGAAATTTCATAATTGGGGAACATATGCAACTCTTGCGTGATTTTCCTATTGTTTCTCTTTGAGGATCTAGGTTGGCAGTTAGATTGTACCGGAGATTTTAAACATCAGATGGCCCATAAAAATTGAAGGCCCCAAGTTATTGAGAAGAGGGTTGCGCGGTAAGTGACGTGACGCTTAACTTGCCCTGATCTGAGAGAGTAAATATTAAAGGTGGGTTACCAGATAGATTTATTTTTCACGTTTACTCCCTCACACAGAAAAAATCAGCTTACAAATTTTGAATTATTGGTTCTAGTTCATTGGAATAAGTCAGAAGTAAAATGTTGTACCGAATGGGCCTATAGGACAGTGTGGTATAAGTAAGTAGTCAACCACATTAGGGGATGTTTGTGTTAATTGCATTCACAAGGAAAAAATTTCCTGGTGGGGTGGGGTATGAGAATATTAGAACTGTCTTTGCTGCAAAATTTCAAATTTAAAGGCACATCAAGTGATTTGCTAAATCAGATAAATCAAAAAAAAATAATCATCAATAAATCAGATTTTGCATTTTTGTTACAGTTTAGGGATCTATTATATCCCTGAAGTAATAAGTCTAAAACAGAGCAACTAATAAGACAAACAAATTAGATGTTTTTAGTCATTGCTTGTCCGTTTGTACAGGACACTTTCTTACAACACATACATTTGATATGGAGGGATCATATCTTTGAACACTGTGAAAAAGGGGTCCATTGCTGTAATATCCACAGACTTGAGGGATTTAAACCCCATTTGTGTGCATGCAGGTAGGGGCACATGGGGATCCTCTCATTTATTGATGAGGTCAAAGGTCACAGGTCACATACAAAGGTTAGAAGGTCTGTGAGGTCAAGTTTGTAAGATAGGACTGAAAATGTAAACTTGAACTATTTTTGAATAAGTGAATGAAGTGCAATGGAACCAAAGCGTGGTTTTTTATGGAGTTTTACATGCAATTCACTCATTTGTTTATGAGGTCAAAGGTCCACATATCAAGGGTAAATGGTCACATATCAAGGTCAAAGGTCATGTTGAAGCCTATCATTAACAAACTGTGACGGCAGGCGAATATCAATCGGTTCTGGGGACGGATAGTGATAGGTGTCTTAATGGGGTAAATTAAGGGGCCGAGTTTGTCGATTAGGTCACCCACCTAAAAAAGGTTTATTTGGTACAAAATTTAGATTTTTCAATGAGTTACTTGCTCCAATAAAAAATTCATGCCTATGTTGTAGATTGGAATACATAAGCATTTAAATTAAACTTTTGTTAAATTATTTCTGTATTTCAAGTAATCAATCTATTGGAAATTACTGTAATATGTTGTATATGATCCAATATATGAATATTCTGGGAAATTCATCTGGTACCTTTAAACCCAAGGTTCTAACAGCCAATTTTATGAGTTATCCAGTTGGCTTATACAGTATTAAGCCAATCAGAGACATAGTAAGGCAAAAACGTACATGTTTTTTTTTTACAGGATATGTAGAAGGTCTATATTTGATTGTTATCAGATATTTATATCATGTAATGAAGCCAATCAGAGATACTGCAAGGTCATTACATAGTGTCATGCCGCTTACCGCTTTGCCGCCTCTGATGATGATGATAATTTACGTCACTACGCAATATGTCATGAATCGTGGGCTGGTTTTTGACCCAACGGCAAAGCGTCAATTCCGAAAATCGATCTCCTCGGTCCGCTAGATGGCGCCCGCTTTTCCCAAAGCGGCATAATGCATTGAGTTGACTGGGTTCAACTTTTAGAGCGGTGCCGATCAGACGTAGTTCAAGCGATAGCACCGCTTGACAATAATAGCTCAATCCTGGCAAGAAAATAAGAAAACGGGCGTACACCAAGCGGATTTTGCCGTCTGAGCGGCAAGCGGCATACACTATGTAATGACCTTAAGAAAGTGTTTAAGACTTGGGGGGCTAATACTGTGCATAATCCAAGGGTTTGAATTGCAAAGCACTGTGTTTAATGCCTTGTATGGCTAATGTATGTAAGGGAGTTAGAGATTAGTTGCTCACCCGGATTGTTGCTGTATGTCTGGGCATCTATATATAATACGGTTTGTATATCGTGTTGTGTGTATTGTCTCTGCAGGTGTTGTTGTTCTGGACCGTGTATATTTGTTTCTCGGAGATATGAGGGCGCACGTTCCTGAAGTTGGTGGGTGGTTGCCCCTTGACCGAACGAAAGACCGAGTTTGTATTGGTAGTGGATCAAAGGTCATCGGGTCATTAAGGTCAAAGGTAGGTCATATGAGGGAGTTGTAAAACGATGGTGGGTGTATGAATGCAAAACTTGGTGGGGTCGATTGGTGATGTGGGTATTCAAGCCAGGTGATCGCAGAAACACATGTGATCGCGGAAAAACGGGGATCCGCTATATTCATTTATTAGTTATGGCTTACAAAGGCATTAGTTTGTTATGCAACATCACTTTGGTTCATTGTGGTCATTTAATGCCAACCTCAGGGTATAGTGAAGAGAGAGACAGCATGACTTGTTAACTTGTATCTCGTCTGAACGTATGAAGTGAGCGATGTTGTGTGCGCGTTACCCGCTGGACCCCCTTTCAGTTGCAGTGCGCGGGCTTTGTCTACACTTTGCGGCTGTCGAAAGTCGCGTACAATTTGTATATCCGCCCACATCGCTACTTCGTAATGAGCTGGACAGAGTATATAAAAGGCTGACGGAAAGTTGTGTCATTTAATATATGGCACTATCAGTTGATTTGTCTAAATTAGAATAATTGAATAAAAAAAAATTCATCAAAATCTGATTTTTGCTGTTTGTAACAAGATATACAGGTATTCAACATATCCTGCAAATTATCGGAAAAGAAGCACGCTTATAAAGATGAAAGCGTTGATATTTAGTCAGTATCTGTCCGTTACGGGACACTCTACTAGCAACACATAATTGAACGTGGAGATTCGTTATCTGTGGACATTGCCGTTTTCTTTCTTTTCTGTCAATTCTTCAGTTGGAAAAGGTACGGTAAATCAAGAGCATTCTAGACTTATCACACTTCACTTTGAAGCTATTCCTGCAAATTTCAAATATTTTGACCCTTTTGGATAAATCACTGATAGTGTCTTTGAAGTGTTAAAGCCTTCAAAATTAATGGTTTCATGAGAAGATACCAAAAACATGTGATTAGAAGCACTGAAGTCCAGCCTGAAGTAGGAATTATTTTATATCAGTTCTACTCTTGGTTTCTTAGAATATGCAATCAAAGATGTACTTAAAACCACCCTATTGAAACCACTTAAAAGTGGTTCCCATAGATAGCTCATGAGCAGATGGTGTATTGAGTCAATCCCACAATGCATCAGTTTTGGGAAATTTCACCTCAGTAGGGTCATGTGATCCCACAAAATCTTATTCTTTACACATAAAAACCCTGAGTATTATGCTCATTTTATCCCACATAGCATTAGTACTTCAGGAATTTTTATCATGATCATGAAATGGCTGCTGGTTCTAGCTTAAGGTTTAGGAAAACTTTTTATCCCCAAGTACTGACATGTGTTTAGTACTGTACAGTATAGGTACATGGCAATGCATTATGGGATTAGTTCAAAACAACCTCTGGCTTGTCTAAAAATCATTAGTGTTGATATGGGGCCATAATAAAACAAATGCAAAACTAATAGTTTGTGCCTCCCAGGTGTGACGTAATCACAAAGTACAGGATTTTTCATATTTTACATACTTATTTTTTTTCTAGTTAACCCTACAACCTATTTTCATTTTCTTTACAGATTATGAAAGTAGATGCAATTTGGCATAATACCTGTGCTGAAGATATTGTGTAAATGCCAAAACTCAAGATGTTGGCATTTTCCCCCAAAACAATGATTTCTTCTCTTAAAATCCCCATATCTTGAGTTTTGGATAATTGCACAATACTCACAGCACTGATATTATGATTTGTTATCTGCAAAGAAAATGAAAATAAGTGTAGGATTAGCCAGATAAAAAAAAAAATCAATATGCAAAAATATGGAAAACCCTGTATCTTGCAATTATGTCGCATCTGGGATCTGAAACTTAGTATTTTATGGCAAAGACACAAAATAGAAGTTTGCATTTGTTTTATCACGGTCATGTATTGAGAACAATTGTTAGAATTATCCAATCACTTATGAGCTATCTATAGGAACCAACTTAAGCAAGCCAGAGGGTGTTTTGGGTCAATCCCACAATGCACCATTTTGGGAAATTTCACCTCATTAGGATCATGCGATTCCACAAAAAATCCTATTCTTAACACATAAAAACCCAGAAAGCGTTAGTACTTAGGAAATTTTTTAGCATGATTATGAAATATATTGCCATTCTTAAACTTTTGGAACACTTTTTATCCCTAAGTACTGACATGTGTTTAGTACATTACAGTATAGCAACATTGCTATGCATTATGGGATTGTGGAAGCAAGCATTATATACAAGTACCTTGTGTCATCATACTCGACGTGAAAAAGTTTCATGTGGTAGAGCACTCCATGCATGCATGCGTACAAAAACAAGTAAACAAAACAATGTACTTTGAATATGTATGACTTGAAAATGTGCAAATAAATGCCACTACATCTGGCACAGTTGTTCAAGGGTGTCATTTAGTATGTAAAATGATTGATACATTTGATTTATTCAAAAAGGTGAAAACAGCATTTTTATTAAGTCATCTGATGCAATCGGAAAGACAAATGTCAACATGATTCGTGCATCTCTGTGTCAAACATTAGTGTACACCTTTTGATTGAAATTTTTTCAACTTACTGTAGCTTTTTAATGGATCAAGTTCATACTTGGTACATGCTTACACATTGAGACAAGGGGTCTTAAGTGGGATAACACATGAGGTCAAAGGTCATTCAGGCATCCTAGGGTCATTATATTTCTCTAGTATATGCCTTTGGTTGACACTTTTTCAACTTACTATAGCTGTTTATTGCAGTGATGGATCCAGTTCATATTTGGTATGCTTATACAAGGGGTCTTATGTGGGGTACAGATGAGGTCAAAGGTCATTCAGGGATCAGTTAGGGTTATTATATTGTTCTACAGTCATTCTTAGTTATTAGGCGACACATAGGAATAGCTTTTTCCGCTGTTGGCTGTGGCCGTAAACGAAGTTTAACAATTGCTCATTTTTCACATAACATTGATTAACTTCATACTTGGTCCAAGGCTCATATGTGGTGTAAACAAAGTGACCTTTGATGACCCCTATGTGAACTTTGATCCCACTGTGAAATATATAAAACATTTCTTTGGTGCATAAAGGTACACACAACCATTGCATGCGCCATAGGCTTTGTATGTAAAATGATAGTCAAAATAATGGCTATATCTCGAGTTACCTTTCGTTTTGGAAAATACGGATTATATGAATACAACCAGTAGAAATTTCTCTACAACATATCAAAATTTGACGATAGCATTTACATTTAGATTTTTAGATATTTACTGATTTTTACAGATGCCGTATTTTCACGGCTTCACTTCCGACTCTTGGCCTCGCATGCGCCTTGTGTGTTTATACGCCGATCACACTTAGATTTTATTCAAATTTCGGTGTTTTCTTTTCAAAATTGTCAGTACACATTCACTCCTATCTGCTAAAATAAAATTTGGTCAACAAAATCACAGCATTACTAAGAATATCTCACAATTTATACACAAAAGAGGTACTACAGTCGTGATAAACCTCGGACTGATATAGGCCATGTCCACTGTAATGGTGGTGTGTACCCTTTAAGAGGCAATGACTGTCAGCGGGGGTAATACTTTGTAATTTCCCTTTGAGCAGAGGCTCTGCTCAGTACTCATTTTAAATTTCGTTCAAATTGGGCTGATAGATTTTGAGATATAAAAATGTAAGGCGCATAAATGCGCGAATTCTCCATTTTTAATCATTTTTGCGACTGATATGGCGCGATCTAAGTTTCGTGTTTTTTGCAAAAGCACAATGAACAAAATAAAGCTCTAAAAGGCCGAAAGTGACATTTAACTTTGTAGAAAATTATAATTTCTATACTAAATGGCTTTTAAAAAAAATGTCTGTCATCTAATTAGAATTTTTTGTTAATTTTTAACACTAAAAGCTTGTCTTTACATCTGTGCGTGGTCAATACGGTACCTATTTTACGCAATATTTCAGTGTCAGTGAAATTACAACAACGCGAAAAAGTGCGGGTGTCAAAAACACGACATCTTAACAATGATTTAGTAGGTTGCCACGCAAATAAAATGCTTTCCAAAACACATTCTGAACCAAAACACTCTTCAGATTTTCAACAAGCAGCCTTGGACTGGGGTTTGTTAATGGGGGAGGGGGGGGTGTTATGTGACAGCTAGACTAGGCTAAAGCTATGCTAGACGAAGCAAGCTAGGGTAGACCGCTCGGTACATAGACCGTGCAGAACTGTGACATGTCTACTAGACGAAGCTATAGCCTAGGGCCTAGGCAAGGGTAAACGAGGCTAAGCTATAGCTTAGTCTAGCCTAGGCCTAGCCTAGACGAGGCAAGCTGGGCTAGCCTAGCCTAGTCTAGTCTAGTCAATGCGTGCTCTGTACTTTCAAAAATCCTCGGAACGCATGACAACTTTACAAGGCGTGGGCGAGGCGTACGCTGGACGTTTTCATCAAAAATACTCTTTTGCTCATGTAGGCCTATTCCTAAACTATACACACTCGGCTACATTTTGACACCAAATTTAATTAGTCATTCAAAATAGTAACCTAGATATGACATGATAAAGACAGCGGGAAAGACAGTGTGTAAGAATTTGAGTGAACAGTATCATACACTTCACCGGAACTATATAGAGGTGTGCTACCTGGATAAAATGATATCAAAAAAAGACGAGGTTTTTGTTTAATTATTTTAAATTCTTAATCCTAATATAGCTCAGACACACTTATAACAGAAAATAAATACAGAATACCTTTCAGTGAAATCTAAAAGATGCTAGCCGCACGATGAACCGTTTAGGTAGCTTTCACGAAAAGGGAAAAAATACGGTACTGAAGCGGGCGGCGCACCAACTCAGTCTGATAAATTTGTTGATACCCTGGGTCTTTTTCTCGCGTACACTTTGAATACGCAGAGAGCACGCAAAGCAACACGGAACCTTCTTTTAAAGGGTACACACAACCATTGCAAGCGCCATAGACTTTGTGTGTAAAATGATAGTCAGAATAAGGGCTATATCTCGAGTTAACGCTTTCTGTTGTTTAGATGAAATGCGGAATTATATTAATACAACCAGTAGAAATTTCTCTACAACATATCAAAATTTTACTTTTTTTATTATTTTTACTTTTAGATTTTTAGATATTTACTGATTTATTTACAGATGCCGATTCAAATTCACGGCTTCACTTCCGACTCTTAGCTCGCAGGCGCCTTGTTGTTTATAACGCCTCTCCACTTAGACTTTCATTCATTTCAAATTTCGTGTGTTCCTTTTCAAATTGTCAGTACACATTCACGTCCTATCTGCTAAAATACAATTTTGGTCCACAAATCGAAAGCATAACTAAGAATATCTCACAATTATACACAAAAAGGAGGTTTCTACAGCCGTGATAAAACCTTCGGACTGATATAGGCCGTGTCCACTGTAATGGTGGTGTGTACCCATAAGAATGCTACAGCCACCAAGTTACTCAAAAGACCACTGCCAAGACTTAATGGGGATGTACAAAAATTGACCTCTGATGATCCCTATGTGACCTTTGAACCCAATTCCATTAAATCAAGTTAACAATTGATCATTTTGCACATATGACAGCGTTCAAGCTTTGACTTCCGTTTAGCGACACGGGTGTGAAAAAAATATTTAGGGGGTGAAAAAACATTCAAATTCTTGATTACTTAACTGTTTCTAAGGGTACAATTCATATATTTTCAGATTTTGGCACTTAAAACCCCATATTTTTCACTGATTTTGAGAAAAATTCAGGTTTTTTGGCCCAATTTCTTAGCCAAAAATGGCAGTTTTCGGGTGACAAAAAATTTTGACTATGCGTAATTTCCTGGATGTATTTAACATGAAACTACCAGTAGTGAACTAATTATGTATGTCAATCATGTACAGGGGGTACTTTGAACATTCAAATCATTTAAATGGGTTCAATCCTATTTCTTTATTTTTTGTAACAGGGGTTAGAAAGTCGGCGGTCAGGGTGACCATTGATTTGGGAAAAAATGCAATTTTCGCGCCAATTTTGTGATGTGAAAAAAGCCATAACTCCTCAATGGTATGAGCTATTCTTGATACTTATCTTCTTCTTTTTTTTGTTCAGTATTTCATAGCTAAATAGTGGATATAAAACTTGACTACTTGAATGTACTGACAAAAAATAAAGTGTTAATATGTTTACCCTAACCACCTCCTATCTTTCGGAGGGTGTGAAACCAAATACAGGCCTTCGCAAAAAAATAAGTCCTTCAAAACTTGGACTCTCAGGGCTAAACAGATATAAACTTGCTATAGCCAAGACCTCCCATCTATGAGAAGGTTTATATTTGTTTATCCCTGAGAGTCCCAGTTTGAAGGACTTATTTTTTTCGACCAATTTTTGCTCAAATTTTAGGATTGCGGGGCAGAAATATGCCTGTACAGTGCTATGGGGAAAAATTTTCACACGTTAATAAATTAAAATGCATTTTTTATTTCAGATTCAGTTTCTCTACACTAATCTAATCACCCTAAAACTGGTATTAAGTAGTATATCTTTTCCCTTTAAGTTTCCACCATTCTCTCCGACCAAATGCAGATCAAAGCTTAGAATGCGTCATATGTATTCACCACTATTAATTTCATACTGCTGTTGTCCCTTGAGTAGTGACAATTTGCAGGTGTATTAATTTATAAAATTGTTACATTGCAAGGACAGGGAAAAACACAAGAACCAACATTTGTCTGAAGAACTAAACTTTAACCCACAAATTGTTGACTGAGCTAGCTGAGTTTCCTCCCAAAGAATGGCAACCTACTATATCAAACATCAAAGGAAAGATGCTAAAATCATGAAAAAAGCCTTTTTCCTTACCATTTCAACCAACCCCTTCCCACAAACATTGTCATGGTACTTAAACTATGTTGTCACACATGCCAGTGTTTCCGATTTTTTTATCTCCCATGGCTTAACACTTAAGTGGACAATGGACATCCATGGTACCAACGGTGGACAAGGGGGTCCATGAACCCCCCTACAAACCACTTCCCGTAAGGAATTTATGCCAAAATTTATACCACCATGCAGGGTCAGTAAGACAAGAATTCACCATAGTAAAATCTCCAAAGGGCAAAAAGAATTGTCAAATTTAAGAAAACAGGAACTCAAATTAATACAGAAACAATGCCCCTCGTTTCCACAAATATGTGCAATGAAAAATGCTGTTAAAAAAGGCGACTCAGAGATGTTAAATCTATATATTTTTTTGTGTAGTAATTAACATATAATCTAACTAAAGATAGTCACCTAAAATGCCTTATTCCAAAGTTAGAAATGCATCCGATTTTTTGGTTTGCATGCAGGAGACAATATTCACAGTAATTTTCAGTGCCATGGACACCGTTATAACAAACTCGCGGTGTAAAGAAGCTTCGTGTTCCCGCTACCATGTCAACATGTATACGGAATAACCGGTGACCTTGTAGACGAGGCTTTTGGGTACAGTGTGAAACAAATGATGCGTATAGCGATCATTAGTAAAACACCATTGGCTAGATGGGTGTAGGAACCAGTTCACACAGGTATTTTAATGACACCAAGATCCGGAATTTTATAACAAGTTGTGGTTTCTATATGAAGGATGGAGGCCATCTTAAAGGCAAAAACACCTAAGGAAAACAATTTTGGTGTTAAAAATGTATTTTCCTTGGTCAAGGAGTCCAACAAGGCGTTTCTCTCTCTAACCACAAGTGTCGCCTGGTTGCGGTGCGAATCACTTGCCTTTATGATATTTGGCAACTGATTTTAGAAAGAGAACAATGCACTGGAGAGAAGTATTATCCCAAAATTACCGAGTTTGGAAGTAAATCGGAACAGGTGTTTAGCGAGCAAGCATTTTAAAAAAGTGTAACCAAAAGTATGAAAAATACATCGCGGCCGTTGGACCGCCCCTTAGTGCCGTCTTCCATCGCGTTAGTGAAATGGGGTCAAGGTGACATGAGTCACCAAGTCACACATGGGGTCACCTAAGTCACATGGGGTCACTAATGAGGGTGAACATGGGGTCCAAAGGTTGCATAGGTCACAAAGGTCACATGGTGTCACTGAGGTCCATGGGGTCACCAAGGTCACATGGTGTCACAAAGTTCACATGAGTTCACAAAGTTCATAGGGTCACAAAGGAAGTTCGCATATGGTCACAAATGTCACACATGGTCACCAAGGTCACATGGTCACCCTGCCCCTGACACACCCCCCATCCTGCCCCTGACGAACCCATCCTGTCCCCCTCCCCCTGACCCACCTACCCCCTCCCCTCTCCATCCCAACCGCCCGTGCGGTCCCCGTCACACCGATTTGTGAATGGGGTCTATTAAAGGTGACGTGAGTTCAGCAAGGTCGCATGGGTCCACAAAGGTCACACACATTCACCACACTGTCACAATAAGTCACCAAGGTCCATCATGAATCCCCAGGGTCTACAAGGTCACCTGAGGTCAACCCCGCCCCTCGCCGCCGCACCGTACCCCTCCCCGATGGCAATGCACCCCACCCCCTCCCGCGATGCAACCCAACTCACCACTTACCCCTCCCCCACTGCCTCCCCTCCCCCCCACCCCCCACCCTCCCCCCGCTCCCTATTATGGTCACACCAATAATGATGTATATTAGTTTTTCATTTAGCAAAAAGGAATTTTGCATGATCCGATGTAATACCATTTAGCAATCCAGTCCAATTATGCCTATTAATTAGCTCATTTGCAATACCTAAGAAGCCGCATGTATCAGGACTTTCAAATGGCAAAAAGATGTGCCTATAATGGGTTTTCGTGCAGTGAAGGTGAAAATTTGCATATCCGATGTACAGTTTTCAAAAAATATAGCGATTACTCTGATTTTTTGTCATATCCATTAGCTCATTTGTCCTATGTAATTTTCCCGAAATATGCCTACATCTAATCATGCGTCATGAGGTCGATAACTCTTTAACCCACTTCCTACCTTCCACCAAGTTAGCCTCAATATACGCCTTACTGAACTTCCAGATAACTTTCACAAAAGCCTTGCGTGGAATGGTTGTCATTTTGACGCAGGCTCAAAATAGCTACTTATATTCCTGATAGGCAAATAATGAGGCCAAAAGCTACACATATATTTTTGGCAACCTCACTTTTCAATCACCCTACCAATGTTGAATTAATCGGGATTGCGTTTTAGCCAGCATGAGCATTTAAAAAAAAGGTTAACCGAAAAATGTCTGAAAAATAATGCAAATAAGCTAATTAAAATTCCCATGAAATGCAAATAATGCAAGTCCAAAAGCTACCCATGAAATATTGCGCACCTCACTCTATCATCCTATCAAGTTGAAGTACATCGGGGATAGCGTTTAGGCTGCATAGCAATTTTAAAAAAATGTAACCGAGATCATACGGACGGACATAACATACACAACTGACACACAGAATTGGGGGGACTAGTATTTGCCATCCATGACATTGTTCAGGGCGCACAATAAACTATTCCCAAGGCTATCAATATTGCAATGTGCCAACATTTGCCAATATGGCTGACTTTTACTGACACACGACTTACCTCAATCTTATTAATATAGCCTATGGAGATGATTATGGTGTCAAATTAGATGTTTCTTTCTGTTCCAGGAGTTTCAATAAAACTATTCACAAAACTGTCAGATGCATATAAAAGTAATGTCAGTTTTCAATACGTCATATTTTTTCCAAGATGGTCAACATAAAAAGACCCTTTCAATGCCTCATACTATACAACACCTGATGACAATTTTGGTGACAAAGTATGTTTTAGTCAAGGATTTCAACCGCAATATTCTCAAAACTCAGACCAAGTGTGAGTCTTGTTGTGAACCCACCAATGCCAAAAGTGACCCTTGACTATTATTTATTCCACCCCAAACCTATCGGAATTGCACGGGGAATTTTGATATTTAGCCTGCATTGTTTTTAATATAAACTATTGTTTTGTTTCAATATGTCAAAATAAAATGGCTGCAAATTCTGGTCCCATGGTCACATGTCAACCTTTGGTTGTCAAGGTTTTGTGTTCATATGGTCAGGGCGTAACAGAGATCACTTGTCAGAGGGAGCAAATTCCCGGTGATGAGGCAAATTGTCCATTTGGAAGTGAAAATTTCCCGGTGAGCAGGCCGAAAAGGGCTGATTAGTAGATTTCAAGTTTTTTTTCTTCCCGCACAAAGGTCTCTGAGGGCAACCTGCCCCCATTGGGTACTTGAATTTAAAATAAGGAGCTATCATGGAAAGAGTACATATGCCCTAAACAATTTTTAATTCATCCTCAGTCTCTGAGAATAGTTTCTTGAAACCCTGGACCTAGAAACCTCAGGTTTGACACCAAAATCCTCTTCTTATGTTATTTAAGAAGAAATATATAGTTTTTCTTAGATGAGAAGGTACCATCTTGTAAAATAGTTGTGTGTATAAATTCCATGACGCGGACAATTCTTCTGGCAATTGTATGTTGAACCGCTTGCCCAGGACAAACATTTTGACACTAAGGGGGTCGCCATAGTAGTGGCTATTAGCTTAAAATGGCGACCTTTTTGGAAAATGTTGGTTCAATCAAATTGCAATCACTTTTAATTTTATCACCATCTCCATTATTTTATCCCTATTTTCATGAACTTACAAAACCCATTGATCAATTTTAGCTGTGATTGCAAATTTTTTATTCCGTTCCGGCCCTTGTTGATATGAAATCTAAGGCCCGTTTTTCACTTGATCTGCGCACTATTTTCCATTAAAGGATATTGTTAGTGTCTCGTGGATGTTACTAAACCCCTTCAAGGTCAGATAACCCTTAAAAACACAAACAAATGAGTCTTCAAATTCAAATAGTTTTTTTTATGCTGATCATTCAGTTCAGCCAATACATGACATATGATACAATTTATTTACTTACAGGTATTTAGAATAAATATTGCATATTTAAAAGGGAAAAAAATAATATACAGAATGTTTGAATGGCATGATACCAAATGCAGGATAGTGTCCATAATAAGTCTGATCGACTTTTTGAGAGCATGAACCGCACGACCCACCTAAAAATATACAATTTTAAGGTTAAGGTATTTAACTATGGACAGGGCGACAAGACAGAGATCAGGACATACAGACTGGACATTGACAATCATTGTATGGGCAAAATAAACAATGGTCTTGTGCACATCTCATCTGAATTTTTTATAGCATTTGCAAAACTGATTATTAT
>JAMKCH010056724.1:0-10168 GCA_023653785.1 Ophioderma brevispina | reverse complement strand
GGTTTTTGCGGGGGGCAACCCTCAAAATTTGAGTAGCTTTTATTTAACCGTGTTCTTTAAGGATGAATCCCTCACCGTTGTGCCGATTAAAGAGCTAAATCGAAGGCAAATTTGGCCAAAGCTCTCGAGTTCGAGATATTGCTTAAGGAATATGATGAAAATGCACTCTTTGTGGAAGTGATACGCAAATCATTTTGGTAAAAACCTATAAAGCGATGAAAAAATCCCATCATATCTTGTAGGTTATATTCTGCATCGTCTTATCTGCATATTATTTTGGGATTCATCATCTCCTAAAATCTGGTTTCTCTGGCGGCCAAAAATGCTCTTGCATTAAATACGCCTCCAAGTCATTAGAATATTATTATAGGCCTATTAAGAGCGAAGCAGTCTTCCCTATTAACGATGAAACGCATACGGCACTAGAATGAAAATGGCGCGAAATTTAACATTTGACATAAATCATTTAGCGATTAATTTACTTACTTTGCGACTACCCAGCGACTACAGAAATAGCAGTCGCTAAAAAATCATCGCTAACTCACGCGTTGCGATGACAAGTCGTCGCAAAGGGTTAGTGAAATCGATAATTCAGTCGTCGCTAAATAGCGATGGATTCGGGTTTTGGCGATCGATTTGGGCCTTTGCGATGACCGCCAACGTTGTGAAATCGCCCCAGGTGTTAACAATTTAAATAAACTCAACTGTTAGCAAATTATGCCCTAACAAAGAAAAATAGTGACCTGCACACTCTAAGCCCATGTATACTCCACTTCTTGTCCGTGATATCACGACTGCGAGAACTTGATTGGCAACCTCAGTCCTATAGTACTTGATCAACAGGCTGGCTAAAAAATTTTTAATATATCTTTGACCTAGAATTGTCATTAATGTCGCTTGTTCATCTATTCTAGTTACTATATCTCATTCGGGAAATCCAGAGCTGTAATCGTCAAAAAAATACAGAACGGTAATTAAATATTTTCGTAAATTGTTAATCAAAATTATCAATGTCAACAATTAGTTTCAATAAAATACGGCAACGACTTTCTCGAGATAAGACATTTATCGCTCAGAGTATGCAATGACTTTTATCATGGGATATTGCGATGTAAAATTTCATCGCAGCATCGCGCTATGAAGCAATTAGGCCACCCTGGTCACATAAAAGTGGTGTTCAGCTTGAACTTAACTCTACTGGAGACTCCAGAGAGCTCCTGTTCCGCTGAGTTACTTTCACTTAAAGGGATTAGCAGCGATAAGCGAGAAATAATCGAAAAAATGTGGAAATGCCTTTGTTAAACTTAAAATCAGGGATAAGTTTGTACATTCCATATAACTGCTTTAAATGTTGAAACAACTACCAAATAGTGAAAAAATGAAGTATTTGAGGAAATTTTCCATACCGTCTCCCGCAAAATAGACATACAACGACGACATCTCAAAATCTATCTGCACTAAACAGCCGATTGTGGGTTACCCAGTACAAAATAAACAAAGATCATAAATTTGTATTTGAGGCTCAACGCATTGATCATTGTGCACAATATCACGGCTGAAATCTTGAATAATTCACCAGGAAAGGCTTTTTTTGATCTCAGTGGTGAATGTTGATACGCACGTATAGAATACAGAATCAGATAAAAGTACTGAATTGTCTTTAATACATGGATTTCAAGCCAAGCACTTGCAGGTTATGCTCGCATAGTATCCATGCCAGTAACAAAATATAAAATATGAATTTTGGATGATTATTTTCTTGTTTTCTTTCGGTTAGCAAATCGCTGCTATCCTTTTAAGGAATAAAATACTTACCGGATGATTTTTTCTATGTTTCGGATTAGCAAATCGCTGCTAATCCCTTTAAGGAATAAAATAACTTACCGGATTTCAGTGGCTAGGTATACACTTCAATAAAACACAAGGATCCAAGCACAAAATATTCAAGACAAATTGCAACTGCAAATCATGAGCTCACTGCATGCACACAATCTCAAAATTTAACTAAGTCTGGAATACAAACCTACTACAAGAAAACAATTAGTAGAGATGGACACGTACCTGCAATGGGTTGAGTCCAAATGAAATGATCAGGATGGAATCATCATCTTAAATGGGTGTCTTGGGGCACACTCAAGCACCTCTCATGTTGGGTTGTTTATAAAAAACTCATTAAAAATGTGTCTGGTCAAGCGGTTTTAATGCCATTACCTTGAAAGACCACACCTTAAACACTCCCATATTAAGGTGGTTCTTAATTATGACCTTGTTCTTTTCAATGCTCTCCTAATGTGTGCAACCCAATGTCAGGTTTCAACTGACAATAAATGAATTATAGTGTGTTGGAAGATTATGTTAAAAAAATAGCACAGTCACTTATTCAGACTAACATGTTCAGCATAATGAGCAAATTTGATTATAGTTAGTGTAAGATGTTAATGTTTGACTTGTGGCTGGCCAAGATAGTTAATTTGCTAATTTCCTGTCACTGTAAAAACAGTGTTTAGAAAGTGAAGGCAAGGTGGTGTTTAGGTTAAACGTTTAATCTCTAAACATGTCAAATATCTAAACACCAACTGTTTATTTTCTAAACACCAAATGTTTAATTTCTAAACACCAAATGTTTAATTTCTAAACACCAAATGTTTAATTTCTAAACACAAAGTGTGTAATGCTAAAACATTAAACACCTAAACACCACCTTGCCTTCATTTTCTAAACACTGTTTTTACAGTGAGGGGTTCTTCTAGGGCTACACCAGGTTGGTGCAATTCAGCTTTTGCTAACCCAGTGATTCTAGACTACAGCTATAGGCCTATTCCAACATGGCATACAGATCGGGTTGGTACATTTTGTGACCCCACTTTTTCAGCTCCCAGTTGAATTTAGCAGCCTTGCCGGAATAAAGTACAGATTCCCTGCACTTGTAGTATGGAAAGGCTGCTGAATTCAAATGGGAGCAGGCAAAGTGGGGTCACAAAATGTACCAACCCATACAGATCTCTAAACTGTATACCATCTGCTGTTCAAGGGACAAGATTTCAATTTTTTTACTACAATCATTTTTACTACAATCACCTTTTTGATTGAGAAGTGCCAGTGTTATCAACCTTAATCATATCCCTCCTAGTTAAAAATTTCAGATACCTATTTTCCCATGGTCTCATCTGTGAGATTCCTCTCTGAAAGTTTCCTTAAGATTTCAATTAACAATAACTAATTAAAGGTGCATTTCCTGATTCTAACCCAGGCTGTTTTGTTCATGTTTCACACGATATCCTTGCGAAAAGCTTATTCCCAAAATTTCAGTTGATTCCGATCTTTCATTTTGGTGTTATGAGAAAATGTTCTCAATCTCCCATAGACCACTGTACTGTAATTTCTGTCCGTTTACGGACAGAAAATAAAAAATTGCGAATTTCTTGAAGAGACGATCGAATTTGCACGTCAGATTGGGCACACATACTGTACTTAGCCCGACGGTTCAGGTGATATAAAAATGTCAACTTTTTCGAGGGGTAAGTCGGGGGAGACGAGGCTGTGGATCACGAAATGCCCCTTTAACACTTCAAATATATATGTTAATTGGAAGACTAAATATTGCAAGGGGATTACAAAAATACAAATTAAAAAAAAAAAAAATCTGGGATGGAAGGTAGAAACCAAATTATCACACCTAGTTATTATTATTATTATTGCATGCCAGTGTCACATCCATACATCATAAATGTACTCCCAGATTCTTCATAATGTGTTGATCCTCATAGGAATCTCATCCCTGTTTTTGTCAGGATTTCTGAGATGCTATCATAAGCATTGATTAACTTGGGGTTCAATGTTTTGTGTTATTTATCTATCACATTGCTAAAGGATAAGCAGCGATAATGGGAGAGAATAAAAAACTATGGAATGCATTTTTTCAGCTTATAAATCAAAGGTAAGTACGTACAAGTCCATATAACTCCTTTAAAGTGACAGGAGGAGATTTTTTTAGGATACGAATTTCTCTCAAATTTCACTGGATTGGTTGTAGACCACCTACCGAGAACGTTTCGAAGGTTTTTTGGACAAACAGGTGCAAAACAAACCGCAAACCTTGTGTTGAACTTGTCTGCTATCGTAATCGTTCCCCATAGAAAACCATGCTTTGACTTTCTGTCATGCACGACAGAAACTACTAAATCATCATCTCATTACATAAGCACGGCGTTCCGCGTATTCGGCTTATTCACTTCAGGTGCGATCTAATATATTGATAAGCATTCCAAATATGTAAAAACCCGGGGTTCGACAAAAATTGGGGGCGCTTCTTTCTGGAAATCTCCTCATGTCTCTTTAATGTACGAATAAAAACATCAAATAGTGAAAAAATGAAGTATATGAAGAAATTTGTCATACTGTCTCCTGCAAATAGACATACAGTTATGACGTCTGAAAATCTACACCAAAGAGCTGATTGTGGTTTAATATACAGGACGTGGTGCACAATATGACACTTAAAAATCCTGGATATTCACAGATTTGTTTATCTCAAGTCGGAATTTTGATACGCACATATAGAAATTAAAGAATCAGATAAAAAGTACTGCCTTGTCTTTAATACACAAATTTAAGCCAACCACTTGCAGGTTATGTTAGCACATCTATGCCAGTAGCAAAAGTATTAAAATACAAATTTTGATGATTTTTTGGATGCTTTGGATGTGCATGTCTGTGCTTATTTCTTTCTATAGAGAGAGAAAGTCATAACAGTTACGCAAAACCATAATTATATGAAATATAAGATGTGTAGATTGAGGAAGCAGCAAATGTAGGGCATATATACCGTACATTAAAGGTGCAATGAGAGATTTCACATATCAGGTGTCCCTAAAAAATGAAAGTACTGATTTTTGTCCTGATGTAAAGTTTTCCATCAAAAATATCCAAAACCTTAAAGGATTAAGCTAACAATCATTTCTTTGATAAAAAATTGTGAAATTTCTTAATTTATATTATAGGAGCAAATACGAAATTAAGATTTTAAATATGGAAATATAGCACAATCAGAATCACTTTTTTCTCTCTTGTAAGACATTTCTGTAGCCAAATACAAGGTAAGAAATCTATTGAGTGTCAAGTCTATATGAAATTACTATTATGACACAATATTTGGGTGCCTCAAAAATCGTTCGTTGCACCTTTAAAATAGAGGGAAACGTTTAATTTGTTCTTGTTTTCATGTGTGATGTTGCTAATGCAGCTGAGAACAGCAAAGAAATGACTAAGGATTGCTGTGCTATTGATAATGTCCTCATGAAATTAAATTAGGATCTGTCAAATTACCTAAGTATGATAAGGACCAATTTATTTTTTATTTAGCAAATAAAGCACATCTGCCTCCACTGTGATTGGACGTAATTGTGAGTCATAAAGATTGGAGACCTGGTATTGATTTTTTTCCTGTTTTTGTTGATATTTTAGGATTACCGTAGTTATTGTATATTTTGACAGAGCTGCTGTTTGTTTTATAACTTACTCATCTTGTTTTAAGACAAGGGTGTGCTTATTCTTTGAAGTTAGAATTACTGATTGGAATATTCCAAAATTTAAATTTCTGCTCAGTTCTGATTACCATAATGTAAACTCACTATCGTGTGTCATTCTGTTTTTGCTAATTACCAAATTTGGTATATGCATCTGTTGCTACTGTCCAGGTGCAGGGCAGCTGATTTATCTCTTTTTCTTCAGTGAATTTGGTTAAAGATTTAGGAAGTGGCTGGTCTCTTAGAATGCCGCATGACCTGAAGCAGGGATTGACCAGATTGGGGTTCACCCTTTGATATTTGAGGGAATTATTAACAAATTGCAAAATCTCCATTCGGATTACAGTAAGCTCATTAATACTGCAATTGATATGTATTAAGAAATTAATTTGTGCTCAATCCAATAGGATAAATTTCATGAATAATAGATTTCCAATTAGTCTTGCCATTTGCCAGAGGATGTTGTCAATAGCTGTTATGATATCCAAAATTTAGCATTGAAATTTTAATTTATGGACTTATTGATAATAAGGAATTATTTGTATGTTTCTGCTTTCAAATTATGGTAATATCCAGCTCAGATATTCAGGGGTTAACTAATAACATCTCTAATCTCATGATGCTTGGGGCCAGGGAAATTGCAAGAATAAGTTTGCAATGTGCATTGTGTAATGCATGCATGCATATTCTTTAGATGACTGGAGGGTGTATTCCATAGTATGACCCCACCATCCCTTCCAACCTAGACTTGAATTGTGACCCCATTATTGGTGACATCTTGCATGATCCAGTCTGCTCCCCCTCAGTGTGTGTGTGTGTGTGTGGTGGTGGTGGTGGGGGGGGGGGCTGCTCAACCCCCCACCCACCCATCACCAGCCCCAAATGAACTGACCTTTTGTACAGTGTCTATAGAAAAGGACCCAAATTTTACCTCTCAGAACTGCCTCACACCCCTTCTGCCCCACCCTCATTTGTTAAAGCAATATTAGCACATTTTTTTGAAGGGCGCCCCAATTTTTCAAAAATTTGGAGATTTTTACACGGTTGCATTGGTAACTGGCTAGTAAACTATACCTGTGAATGGTTAAGCTCGAAAATGTCTATGTATCACAAACGAAGGAATTTTGTACTAGAATAATTATTATCGGGGATCCCCGATAATAATTCAACGGCTGCTGGAAACGGCCTTCCAATGTGAAATAGCCAGGAAATTGCGCCATATACGTGTCTACGCTCATCCATTAGTTGTTTTAATAGTTCGAGCAAGTCAAGTTAGAGGTTATTTTCTTGAGGTGGCACTATTTCATCATGGACGGACATAAACGTAGCATTTCCAGCTCTGCCGTTAAGTCCAATCTGGGATCCCAATTCTAATTACAAAATTGCTTATTTTGTGATAAATACACATTTTTTAGCATTCTCGTTCACAGCTGTATAGTTTCCTAGACAATTACCAACGTAACTGTGCAAAAATATAAAATTTTGAAAATTGGGGGTGCTCTTCAAAAATTGTGCCAATATTGCTTTAAGGTCTGATTATGCCACTGTCGCAGAGCAACATTAACATTATTAATTATTGATATAATTAGTGAATATCATCATTTTTTAATCCATCAATTCATTGAATTGATGGATTATTGTCATCGAGAGCGGCGTGTTTTATATGTCGGCTCTTATTTGCGAAACTAGTCGGCCGTTTTAAGTCCGCTTTCCCCGAAAATTCGGCAAACTGTTCTGGAGCTAATGGGCCTTTCGCCGTAGGTTTTATTTTTTGGAATTTTAGTGACGGGAGTCAATTTGGGTAACTTTTGTATCTTTTTGTCAAGTTTTGGACATCATTTGATGCCGTGCTTGTCGTCTTTCTTACTGAATGCTATTGGTTTATGTGTGCACCTATTAACAGGTTCTAGTGGGGTTCTGCGGGCGAAAATGAAATGGTGATCATGTTACCATATCTACCAAGGGCTTACCAGGGACTGAGGTCAAACACAAGTGCGAGTTCATTTGACTTGAGTAGATTTAGTGTAAACAAATTTCCCTGGATGAAGGTCGGCTGACTATATAGAGATGACACAAAAGAAGTTGTTTTACTTGAGATCAGTCTTGAGTTATGTTAATAACTCTGGGTATTTTGCAACCAAGTCTCAGCAAAAGTATAATTTGCCTACTTTAGTGAAGCAAAACTTCAAAATATTAAGTCCATACCTTAGCAAATTTGGTATCGTGGTATCGTCCTTTGCAGAAGGCAAGCCTTTTTTCCCATTATGGCATTTATACTGACTATGCATAGTGTTTATGGTATGTGATGGGTGAAAAATTGGGTTTGTTGGTTGTTGGTTTCGATGGCAAAGTTTAGAATTTTTGGGGGTGATATCGTCCTTTGCAGAAGCCAAGCCTTTTTCCCATTATGGCATTTTACTGCCTAGCATAGTGTTATGCGATGTGATGGGTTGAAAAGTGGGGTTTGTGGTTGTTGGTTTGCGATGGGCAAAGTTTAGAATTTTTTAGTTTATGTATATTGGTTATATTTTTGGAGGTCTTTGAGAAACAATTTGGTACGATGCAAGAAACCTTATCTGGTTGTCATATAAGTTCTTGTTAGCTGTTTTCGATACAATGGACATTGCTGAGACAATGTCTACCATGCCCAGCGTGGCGGTTCATTCTCACATGTACCACTACGTTGACCGTTTTAAGGCACCTGAAACTGTGAAAACCAGTTCTGGAATTTTAAGTGGTCCTGAAAGTTGAAGGCACTTAAGGACAGTGTTCAACCCTGGTGCTTTTGTTTTTACACGAAGTTCTGATTTTTAGCAACCATTTTAAACATCAAACTGTGTTCTAGGGTGCCAACAAAGGTTATCCACTGCCAGACAATCCTCAGCTGTATTTTTGCTGATAAAAACAGTATTTGACCATTTAAGTGACAAAAAACGCTTGGTCTAAACGGCGGGAATTAAGCACATTTCACGCCGTCAGGCGCAAGGCGCACTCGCGTCGCGCGGTGAATTTTATGCTGCGTAATGAAGCGTCAGCGTGTTTTAATGTTTATTTTGCGCGAACGCATATTTGAAAAACGAAAAAATATTTGAAAATTTAAACAAAGCGCTAATTTGACCAGATTTGAAATGCATTTATTCGATTTTCTGGAGTTAGAGAAAAATATGTTTGATCACAATAGTGCATAAAGATTGTATTTTCATCACTTGCGCCAACATACTCAATTTTGAAGTCAACGCTAAAGGTATTTGAGAAAGAGGCAGCTTGAAATGGGCGGAAAAAGTCACTTTTTTACTTAAACACGGATTTTCTCAATGTTCAATTTTCGCAAAATTTGGCAAATCTAGACAAGATAAACTCCAAAAATACCGAAAAGGCAAGGTTTAACTATCCTACGATAGCAATTGGCCTTCTCTAGGGACGGTTTCTAAATTTTTTCATTTTTCGATTTCTAACTAAAGATCTTTCCATATAGACTAAATTTGGAAAAGAAAAGTAAAAATCACACTTTTTTGACATTTTTCCTTCTATTTCGAAAAGTAAGCCTTATTTTTAAAAAAAACAACCGTCCATAGACCAAATGGTTTGTTATAAAAAATCACCATAAGAAATCATGAAAATTCAAATTGTTTTTGTTATGCGGTTGAAAATTGGGGTAAAATCGTATTTTTTTAGTATTTTTCTCAAAATCGGGACAAGTTTACATTAATCTGATGCATCATTCGGGTTCATCGTCCAATTTTCTTTTAGAAATGTTACTTTACATACAATAATCCAAATATTTCAAAGTTACAAACCAAAATAGATCCTCGGAAACTCAAGGTCACACTGCCCGTAAATATATTAGGTTTCTAGTATAAATATGTGATCCTTATAAATTGATAAACACAAATGAGGGAATTTCACTTGTGACAGCGGTGGGCATACTTCGGAATATTTTTAATAACCCTTACACTGGGATTACTATATTCTATTGCGAGTGGACGACAAACACGCTTGCCTTACTTTGAGGATTGTCGACGTTGCTCCACTACATGATTGGGCCTAACATTTGACTTTGAACCTTTTAATATCCCGCTTAGTTGAAAGTGGAATGTTGAAATAATGGCGGTAAGCAATTCAATACTAAGTGGAAAATCTTGGAACACATCGCCGAAATTAACATTACATTTTGATAGGAATATCCTAAAAATGGTTCAACAAGAGTCAGCAGAATTTGTCAATAATAATCATCTAATTTATGATAAGATATTACCTCAAAGTGGCCTGAAACATACAAAATTAATAGAGATTTTCTTTTAAAAAACCCGTAAAACCCGACAATTGGCTCTGCTACCAGTGTGTCATGACCCCCTTTTTCTGATATCCTTATTATTCGTGTGCAACCAAGCGCATGTATTGCTGTAAAAGAGATGAATATACGATTGTTATCAAGCTTGAAGTTGCTGCATTACAGATCACTGTAAGGCATGCCGTGTACATGGAGTGTGAATTTTAACTGTTTAGTGTACATTGCCGATACCTTCACACGTAGTCAAAAAGAAACCACTTGACCCAAGTCTCATATTAAGTATATATAGAGTGCCTCCAATGACCCTATACTGGCCTTTGACCCCATTTGGTCAATCTACATATAAAAACAC
>JAMKCH010056723.1:0-21437 GCA_023653785.1 Ophioderma brevispina | reverse complement strand
TCAATTCTTTACTACTTTTATGACTTTTTATTTGTGTTGAGCAGGATATAACACAAAAAAAATCATCATTCTAACAGGTTTCATGCTGATTTTATTACTCCACCTGCAAACTTGAAAAAGTAAAAGTTGATACCCTATGTGAGACTGACAGAGCCTAGGTTGATTGATTACCCTATATTGCAAGTCTCGAGACCCGCCCCGGTCTCGCGTTTGTAACGCCCGCCCCGGTGGTTACCTGACCAGAATTACCCAGTTACCACCGGGACGATGTACTGATAAAATCCATTTTAAGTGCAAATGATGAATTTTCTATGATAAAGATTCCAAACGGGAATATTTCAATCTACAACTCAACTGGCCTCAATGTATGGGAAGCATTCCTCTTTTAGGATGTACTCACCTGCTGAACTCAACATGGAGGTTTACACATCCTGCCTACATAACATTATCAAAACTGCAAAGAATTTCCTGAGTTTGCACCATTGTACAGGAACCGACTTAGGGTGAGATGAAACCTTCAACTCCCCTCTCCTTTCATCAAAGTTGGTTGCAAGAGATCTAACAGTATGGCCAGTTGAGTTCGCTTTACTAACCATGTGTGATGGTAGCATTAGTATTAGTCTGAATATTGTTTCTTCAATTCAAATGGTCATTCTAGTTCTTCTGTGGGACACTAAAGTTTTCCACTCTGCCTTGCTCAAACAGTCTTTTGGTGAAATGGTGGGGATGTGCAAAGGAAAGATATCCCACACGGTTCTCTTTTCTTTTGCTTTTCGGCGTTTATGAATGTTGGGAGTGACATTTTTTTTAGGTTGGTTCTGTTTGCTTTGTAAAAGCCAGCCTTTGTTTTGTTTTCTGGCCTAGCTTTATTCATCAATGCTAGTGATCTTAGTCCTTCTAAACAATGATCTCCTATAGTTGTGACTGTTTTGTTGATTCTGACTGTTGCCATGATTTTACTGTTCCAAATCTCACTTGTCCAAAAGTATTAGATCAGATGGCCCATCACTACAGCTTCCTCTTTGGTGTTCCTTTCATTAACGGGTGTGCTCCAGCATCATGATGAGATCTTATTACAATCAGCAATTTTTGCCACTTGACTATCTTTTACGCATCCACTCCTTGCTACTTCTCTGTGGGGGCTCTGTGTTCAAGCTGGATTTCACTGTGGTCAAAATGTTTGTGTACCCTGGGAAGGATACATTAATCGCAATTCCTTGCTGATTTTTCAAGCAAAATTGGGGAGAAATAGAAATTATGGGAAAATATACAACAATCTAATGCTGATAGGCATATGCAGCTTGTAAGAATGTCTTTGAGCAGCCACGAAAGCGAAACTATTTTGGCGATTTCCTGAAGCGGCGTAATCAATGGCAAACAGTGCTTGAGACGTACTGTGATTAAGTGCTCATATAAAAACTGGTTTGATGGACAATATTATTAAGCCTTGTTGGCCACTTGACTTCTTCTTTATACTGCGTCCCTGGTCAAAACCATTTCTGGTAGTGACCCTGGTCTGTCCTCTTCTCTGCTCTGGGAAGATCCTGGGGTATGGTTTCTCATGTTATAAGAATTGTTTTTCAGAGCTGTCCCCACAAATGCCATTCCCGGACCCTCAGTTGTCTGTTCTCCTTTCATGCAGTCAACCGCCCCCCCTCCCCCCCCCCCCCCACAGTCATAATATTGTGTGCAAGTCGATGGTGTCCACAAAAACAAGTTGTTATTTTTTTTTTTTTTACATCAGTTGATTGCCGATTGCCTTTGGTAGTTCGGGCCCCAACTGCAACAGAGACTCCTTTTCAGATGAGCCAGCAGGATGAACATGGGATCTATATAACTAATGAAAAAAAAACTGCTTCTAAAGCGATCTTGCAGATCTAGACATAAAATTAATTAGGGGCCTGGCCAGCCAACCAAAAGAAAACCCAAGCACCAGTTAGCACCCATATTATATCAGCGTTGCGTGACGAAGCAAAACGATTCACTATGGGGAATCTGGAATTACTATATGCTGAAAATGAAACGCAGACAAGGCTTGATGGCAACCAAAGAGATCAAGCAAAAAAGAGAAACGTAATTTTATCTACAGCAAAAAAGTATTCACCCAGGTAGGACGTGGAACAATACAGCTCAAAAAATTGACAGATAGCTTTTCAATGCAGCAGCTACAGAAGCAGTATTTGTAGATTTGTCAGCAGCATGGCAATGTTAACCATAGGCGCCTCCTATAAAAGGTAGGTCATAAGCTCCTCCTGAAAGGCCGACCCGACGAATCAAATTTGTTGAAAAGTGAAAAAAGCACGAAGAGGGTTGTAACAGAAAGTGTCATCTACCACACAATGAGTACGCATTTAAACCAAACAGTTCATTATGCCGACAACCCCCGGTGGGACAACCTCTGTATTAACATCTTGAAGGCTCAAAAATTCTGCAAATGTTTTTGAGATCACCCTGTTAGAGATTGTCACATTGTGTTCAAACCTCTTTTTAAAAGGGGATATGGTCCGCCAGGGCCCGGAGCCATAATGTCCGGCGATCCATAGAAGAAGAAAGCATGAAACTAATGTTGAGTGAAGAGTCACCTGAATCGAGTGCCCAGTTCTTCACCGCTGTAGGTGGACGATGAGTCCGGAGGACCATATCCTTCTGCCACCAGGAACAACTGCTCATTGCCCAAACCCAGTGTATCTTGGGAATAAAAACCTATCATACCTTCAAGAACCACAACCGAAGCCTGCTTCTATTCTGCAATGTTGCTGATTGAGAAAGATCCACCCATTCCAAGACAGTCTTGATTCATTAATGACTGCCCGTTGTAGGAGTATTGCCGGCTGTTACATTCCCACATCAGGGGCGGCGCCAGGGTATAACAATCAGAGGAAAGGGACGAAACATTACACGATTAACTCATATGGTAAAAAAACACCCATTGTTTTATTGCTGTTCTTATCGTATCCAAGCAGAGTGGGTCTCAAATATGATCCAGCCAGAGGGTAGGTGAATACAATGTATGGCCTGCTTCACTGAATTCCGCAAGGCATTGTCTGTGCATTGTTGCTCCAGCATGTGGGAAGACCAAGAGATGTTCAATTGTCTGTGGTGCTATTCCACAACAACAGGTAGCATCCTGATCTGCTTGTAGTCCCACTTCTGAAGGAGGAAAACTTAGACGTGCCCTTAAATTAGTTCTCAATCATCAATTCAGACCCATGAGGAGTCAGCTCAAGGTGGAAGATGCTCAGTAGGTTCAATACCAATAGATGTTACTTGGTTGATAGCAATTTTTTTTTTTTTTTTTTTTTTTTTTTTTTTTTTTTTTTTTTTTTTTTTTTTTTTTTTTTTTTTAAGAAACTTTCTCTGGAATTAAGGTGGCTGGCAGCTGGTCTCTGTCCGGACATAGGGTGCTTCGACAATATATCCTTGGTAGGCTACGTTCTTTCATAGTCTTTTTTCATGCTCGCTACGGTACGCACAGATGTCTGGTGCGAACCAATTCCGCTAGGATGCAATAAGTTGTTTGTTGGAGTTGGGAAAAGACATCCTGTGATAGCTTTGCTACAGCGACAGAGGCATTAAACCTGGATAAAGCTTCTTGGCATGGATTGATTTTTCCCATACAGCGCAAGCACACTCCTGCACATGTAGTACAGGACAAGTGCCGTCAATCTTAAGGTATGTGGGCGCTGCACCCCCATCTGTGCCAGTGATTTGTGCAAGATGTTATCGGGCGTGAACTACTTTACTCTTCGTCTTCTGATGTTGGTCTTATAAGAGAGAAGAGAGAGAGTGCGGGTCCAAGGTAACTCGTAGGTAGACAGGATTATCACAGTACTCCAGGTGTGTTCCAGACAAGGTAACTTTAAGCTTGGATGCATCACCTGTCATATGTCATTGCTGGGTGACGATTAGATGGAAATCACACTTCGCTTTGAGCTTGGATGGCTTCACGTAACTAGGGGCTTTCCTCAATAATGCAAGGATGAGTTTCTTCAAGTACTTTCATGGCCTTCGACGTTTCTCTCATGGGGGGGGGTGGCCTCCTTTATTATTTGCTTAAACCCCGTTTTTTGAATCTTCAAAGGGCAGTCACGCCCTGGCGGCGCCCTGTTCCACATAATTATATAACAAGCCATGGGTATCTAACTGCTGTTCGCTCCACCTGTCATCCAGAGGAGCTTCAGACCTCTTGCATAATTGTCCCATAGACCTTGGATCCTAATTAAACTTTCATTTTAATGAATCTCCAAGTAATTCCTAATTGTAAAGAAATCTTTTGAACCAACTCTGGCGAGTACCAAGCTCCATGTTCTCTATGAATTCTGCCAATCTGAACGCAATACTATAGTGTATTCAATTAATGGAACATACCTTGATAAAGTAATGGAGTTTATTGAAGATGACCAAGGTCATCATGAACTCTTATGGTGACATACTATGATAGTAGGTGTATTTACTACTGCTTGGAGCATCTCTCCACACATCCTACATCTCCTAGTACGGTCCCATTCAAGCCTGACTTAATGCCTTATCATTTTCTACGCTCATTAATAGCAATACCCGACGATACCCCTGTAAAATTTGGCAACCCCTGAGTGCGCACTACGTCATGGGCCAATGATCTAGCAACACTGACTTCTTTCTCATGTTGCTACGCTCATAGCAAGTTATGTGTGCTCTTATGTGCCTTGAGAAGTTTGCAATTTTCAGCGATTGTAGCTTTTTCCGCACCTATCTACCATAACTACGGTTCGACGCATTTTTCCTGAATTTTGGTTCGGTTTAGCTGCTTCAGCCCCTCCTCAATTGGTTTGAAAAACTGCGTCCGTTTAGGTGAGTCATTGGGTTAAATTTCCGCAAAAGATGGCGGCTAGTTCACACGTGTTTACACGTGTCTGCATCGGGTGAACCCCTTCGAGTAATTCCCAAATTCCTCGAGCGCTTGAGTTGAGGAGCTTAGTGTGCTAGATGGTTCCTGAGTATTTTATCTCACTTTTTCATCCTACTTTGCTGTTTTTTCGCTGTCAACTTCACCCGCTATTCTACCGGTAAGGTACCGGTACAGCG
Source organism: Ophioderma brevispina (assembly GCA_023653785.1). NCBI lineage: Eukaryota > Metazoa > Echinodermata > Ophiuroidea > Amphilepidida > Ophiodermatidae > Ophioderma > Ophioderma brevispina. The sequence continues at coordinate 16,373 of JAMKCH010056723.1, read as the reverse complement.
CCATTAAGGGTATAGTCGGCCATCTCGGCCGAAAGTTCATAACTCCGGTTCTGCATCGGAAAACATGGTTCGCCATCTGCTCATGTGCACCGGGGCGGTGTTGGAGCCACCCCCCACTGCTGCCTCCGTGGACTTAGGGTCTGGCGGGTCAGTTTATTGTCTTCCCCGTCATCGGGGCCCCATTACCGTTATTACGGCCGGGCCTTAACGTTCACGGGAATATTAGATGGTGAATTTTTTCAGCGGCAATTTTGGAAATTTTACCGGTGGAATTTTTACGCATAGGCCATTTGGTCCCGAACTAAACAGCGGCGGTGCGATACGGCAAATTTTCGTTCCCTATTTTAAAACATGACCCGAAACAGGAGTAACCGTGCTTTCTATGGGAGTTAGGACCTAACCGCGTTTTTTCTTCGTTTCCCCGTTTAGAGGGCTACACTACCGTTGTCACGGCCGAGCATACCGTTATGAGGGGATTTAGGGCGGGACACTTTTTCCGGCGGAAGTTTTTGTATTTTTTGCCGACCGATATTTTACCGCATAGACCCATTTGGCTCAGAACTAAAAATCGGCGGTTCGGATATAACAAATTTCATTCCATATTTCCAAAATACCCCGAAAACCGGAAGTACATGATGTTTATGGGAGTTTAGGGCTCCAGCGGGATTTTTTTCGCGTTTTGAGCGGGCTTACCGGTTCAACTCGGTTTTGGGCTAGGATGGACTCAATTGTATGCTAGGCTAGCGGTACTTAGAGGGGATCTCCCGGTTATGGTTCTTTAAAGTTCCTAACCAGTCTGAGTTCTCTCTCTTTTCCCCAGATAAGACATGGATTTTGACTAGAGACCGAGAAGGAGCCCAGCAACCAGTGTAGCCGGTAGCAGCCAGGATGCAGCCGTCAAGAGCCGCATCTGTGCCGAGGTTTCAGGATTCCTTCCGCTCACCGCCGCCCGGCCGAGTGCCAGACTGCCCACCGGTAGAGCACTGCGGGGCAAGATTTTTTTAACCCCGACCCGGACTACCCCGGTGATCGTCCCGCCCACGAAACTCGATAATTTAAGGGCAAACCCGCCGGACCCGGACGGTAGCTTTTTTAATGGACCGGACAGCCTCTTTTATAGACCAGTCCGGATGCTCACGTCAATTCCCGGTAGACGAGTCCATAGTGAAACTATGAAGTTTCAATTCAATTGTCTTGATGTTACCGCGCTACTTGAGTATTACGTATAGTTCGTGGTCCGTTATGTAACGGGAAACTGCGTTCCCGTGGGGCACTTTTGTGTTTATTTTCCTAATTTGCATGGATTCCAATATACATTAACCACTTTATCAAGTAATCAATGGTGCAATGTTTCTGAGCATTTATAATATATTATTTATGCAAATGAATATTGACGTCATATTACAAAAAAGTCGTAGAAAACGCTCAAGTACCATGAACGGTTTCACGAAAAAGTCGAATATATTCATTTGACCATTACACACTCTTATCTGGCGTTTCCACCCTGATAGCGTCTTCAATTGAAAATGGCGGCCACAACGGCGGCATTTGAAGAATAAAACCTTAAAATATCAATTAAATGAAATATTTGGTCTATCCATCCAAAGTTGTATAGTAAGTGTAAGATTATTTTCCCTTGACCATTAGAAAATCGTTCTGTCGTTTCGTTTGATTAACAATGGAGAAATCAAGAGGCGACCAATACGGTATGGCGTTTCAGACTTTTCAAAGCTACCAAAGTACCATATGTCTGTATTATAGGTAGTTATGTATCATCCAAAAAATTATTGTAAAAGTATAACATTGGGGCAGATATGAGATTGTTTTTATCACCAGATATTTACATTAATATTACTTTATTGTTATCAGTCTTAATTTCAAGATGTTGGTCAGGTGATAACAGGTACATGGCAATTTGTAGGTTTTAAAGAACTTAAACGAAGGAATGATTGCCATATTTTTTCATTGAAGTATGTTAACCAAAACCAAAATATACTAGACATGAGTTTCTAAGTCAAGGTTATATGTTCATATTAAAATTCGTACTTTTATGGTGATTTTCTTGGATAATATAACTAAATATATCCGATGGTAAATTGTACTTAACGAAATTTGAAGACGGTACATATGGCTGCCATATTGAATTAAGGCAAGATTATATTAAATATATGGACTGACATAGTGTGAATTTATTCACCAATTTGCCATTCTGATGGAACTTTGGAGAAATTTAGTCACCCATCCTGGATCTGAAGCAAGCTAATTCTTGATAACAGTTTCTGCTTACTCGTGAAAATATGTGTGTGTTTTCCGATTTAATGTTATTTTGGCCAATATGCCCATTTTTAATATTTTCATTTTGGACGCCATTCTTGAGTATTGCTGGATGCTGCAGTTTTCATGTTTTAAACATTTTCACGCGTTTTAAAGGAATGATAAAAGGAGCTATAACGGGTGATTTGATTGAGTACTGGTATATTTAATATTGAAATATGGGACGTCATACTAATTGCATGAACTGGTGAAACACACACTGCGAAAACAATGGCACCATAATTTTTTGGTCAATCATATCATAATTAACACGTTCCAAGCAGAGAATGACGTAACAGCAAAAGCCACGGGAAAACACATGCCACCGATATATGTCAAAAAATTGATAACGGATAACTTGCGCCATTTCATTCTTGGTCAAAGTTTACCTTTTCCGACATCCGAAGTATAATAATTGACAAAAATTTTGTTGTAAATGTTAGGACTATATCAGGTGAATGCGAAATGTGATGTGAGGTGACCTTATGTTTTACAATGAAATAAACAAGCTGACCGTTGTCCCGAGAAGGGAGCACTTATCGTATCATAGACGTATATGATATTATACAAGTCCCAATTGGGTTAGTTTTCGCAGAAAATCCCTAGACATGGGCCCATTTGTCAGTTAAAATCCTCGATATGGGTAATGTTTTATTCTTTTAAAATAAAGGCAATGTTCAAAGTTCAATCAAACAGAATCAGATGCGACTTTGTCCGACTCAGGGAATTCGCTGTTGCTGGTAGGTTGGCATGTCTACCCCTGGTCCGACGTTTGCAATGGTTCCGCGCGTTTTCTTCAATCTTACAGGGATTACAAGTTTTTCCAAGACCAAGGCGAACATCTTCGCCGCTATGGGGGAAGCGCACTGATCTGTGTAGAGATTAGTGGGGAACGCGCCGAGTGTGGCTTTGTTTAGCTCTAGAGTATATGTTTTTCAAAAGATAATGAAACTGGCAAACTCGCGAATCTCTGTATGAACGAAGCCTTTTGGATTTTAACTTGGAAAATGATTTATGAATCCATACTGAAGTCATTAAATTTACGCAGATTCTTAAGTATCCTGTCATGTGAATGTAGTGTAAGATGATTTCAGCAAATCCATTTTTGAGAAATGGGGCGGAGCACTCCCATTACTGCAATACTAACTAACCGTAGCCCGGGAAAATGCGACGGTGATGCTTGCAGATTAATGAACCGCAGGACAACCCCAGATATACATTTTCATATATGTTGCGCTGAGTTTTTAAAACAGCTTAAAATTATTTCCCCCCGGCCCGAAAGCCACATAGCCCCGACCCTACCGACCCGTCCAACTGATCCCCGGACCGGGAATAATGCGCTAAAATGCACCCCGACCCCGTTTTTCGGTCCCGTCCGGGTCGGGTCCGGGGATTCGGGATTCGGGGTGCCCGCGCAGGCTCTACCCCGAGTAACCCCCCGCTCTCCATCTCCCCGTCGGAATACCCGGTGGTCACCGCGGAGGGGCCGTTCGTGAAGCCGAGACCCCCGCCCGGATCACCGCAGGAGCCCCGCTCGGAGCCTTGCCCAATGCCGCCGAGCATCACGCAAGAGCCGTTTCCGGAAGTCGCCCTGGCAGCCATCGGGAATCAACCGCAGAGCCTTCCTTGATCCGGACCACCGCCGGGATCAACCGCAATAAGCGTTCTGGAAGCCATGGCAGACCGCGGGAATCACGCAAAGAGCGGTTCCGGCTTCCGGAACGGCCGACTGGATCTCTCCCGCAAGAGCTTCGGTGAGCCATGACCGCCGTCTGGATCACCGCAAGAGCCGTTCCGGGAGCCCGTAATCGCCGAGCCGAAACCGCCGCCGGGATCACCGCGACCAGCCCGCCGAGCCTAACCGACGTCTCCCCGCCCGATTTGGTCTTCCCGTCACCGTGGGCCCCACTACCGTTATTACGGACGGGCCTTACCGTTCACGGGACACTTAGATTGGTGACACCTCTTCCAGCTGCAACACCACGAAGCCGCCGGATCAACCGCAATCGCCGGGATCACCGCAGCGACCGGGATCACCGCACACCGGGTCACCGCAAAGCGCCGGGATCACCGCAGCCCGGGATGCACCGCAAAAGCAGCCGAGATCACCGCACGCGCCGGAATCACCGCAAGCGCTGGGGATCACCGCAAGCACTGGGATCACCGCAAACGCCGGAATCACTACAGCGCCGGGGATCGCCGAGGCGCCGGAGTCGCCGCAATCACCGTGATCACCGCAAGCCGGGATCACCGCGAGCCCCGGGAATCACAAGCGGCCGGGATCACCGCAAGTGTCGGGATCACCGCAAGCGCCGGCATCACCGCAAGCGCCGGCATCACCGCAAGCGCCGGGATCGCTATAAGCGGGCCGTGGTCACCGCCAGTGCCGTTCACGCAGCCACGATCACCAATTGGATCTCCGCAGCTGCCGTTCTCGGAGCTGTGGTAACAGCAGCTACCGTCCGGATTACCGGAGGAGCCACTCCTTGAGCCGTGGCCGACGCAGCCGCAAGGATATTTTACGACTCCTCCAGACCGATCGGATAAGCCGAGACACCGCCGGAGTAAATCACCCCGCGACCAAGCCGCGGACTTCCGTACCCATGTTTTACCGCCGGGGGACCGCACGAGCCCGGGCGACCGTCGGATACCGGGACTTTTCAGGGCAAGCACCGCCCCAACGGCAGCCAGCGAGGACCAGTTAGATCCCCCAACGCGCCGTCCGCTGGGACGAACTTCTTGGTCCAGGCAAGGTTCCTGAAGCCGCGATTTTACCCACGATTGGGTGTTCATGGCGGGCCCACCGGGACAATAATTTCTGCGGCGTTCAATTCAATTCAACCAACTCACACACGCCTTCCGCCTCGGAACACAGTAACTTAACCGATCAAGCCAGGAGGAACCTCACGAGATCCATCAAGGCCGGAGTCCCGGGGGTAGATAGGATCCTCCACCAGGAGAAGATCCGCAACTAGGGCAGTCGTTCACCCTGATACCAGAGCCCTTCAGTGGGCGGCTGTCTCTTTCCTTTAGCAGTTTTGCTAGAGAGGGCCCCCCGATCCAGTGCCTGAACCTTCCCAAGGATTGACGAGCGGCTGGGAGAAGCTATCTTCAAGGGTAACAAGCCAGATAAGCGGCGGCCGTCCTGTACCACTCTTACTCCCTTCATGAAGCTCTGCGGACAACGCTAACCGGGAAAACCACCCGGAAGGCACGTCCTCTCCGGCCCACCATGGACCAGAAAGGACGTAATTGGGGCGCCGGGAACCTGCGGGAGGTATGCGACTTTGGAACTCATCCTTCTCCTTTCGCCCACCTGGTGAACTATTCTCTAGACCCTGTCAGTTTGCAGTTGAGTGCAGGGGACAATCACGTTCCTATATACACTCCGGGGCCTAGCGTTCTGCGCGGGGGAACACCGCGGCAGGCTATCGAAGTAACTCGCCTACTTGCGAAAAGTGCTCCCGATGCCCTCAACCTCCTTAGCCCCTGGCAGTTCCTCTGGGGACGCCTACAGGACCTGACCTCTTGGGACAGTTTCAAGTCCTACACGAGGAGGATGTCGCTAACAGGAAGGCCAAGGCAGCCTGCGAACGCCAGAAGAAGAAGGCGGTGCCGGCTAGCCAGGGGCCCCTCAGCAGCAGAAGCAGCAACCTCAAACCGCAGCTGTGTCGTAAAGTCAGGACTCCAATCAGAAGAACCAGACGTCCAAGAGTAACAAGGGTCAATCTCCTCCCCATAGATGGAGCAAGGATCCCGACGCAAGAGCAGCGACGGCGGTGGATGCAACAGGGCGATCCGATAGGAAGGGGGTGGGGTCACGATGGCTTCCTCCCCCCAGAAAGGAGGTGACTGTCCTCAGACCTCAAAACCTCCCCTTGCCGTGGGGGGGGGGGGGGGCTTTGATACTTCATACACCCGTTTGGAGGACGGTGAACGTCGTTCGAACTCATGGGGCTGCGCACACGAGAGATGTTGATCCCCAAGGACGTAACCAGACGGCAAGCCCGATCCTTGGGCCCCGCCCCGCGCCATAGCATTCACCTCAGCGCTTTGTCTCTCCCTCAGGAATCGACGAGTGGCGCCCGAATCCGCTCACAACACGAAAGCGCTCAGCCAGTTCTTCAGTCACCTCTTCAGGATGGGGAGCCTATCAGCATTTCTCAATTACTCATCGGAGCCGGGGGAGCATCCAATCTTGACTTAAAGGATGCTTACTTCCACGCTCCGATACATCCGTCACACAGGAAGTGGCTTCTGTTTCCTATATCGACCGCTCGCTCCTAAATCTATCACTGTCCAGTGCCTCCCTTCGGATTATCCAGTGTCCCCTAACATTCACCAGGATAGTGACGGTTGTAGCAGCGTTCCTCGGTCGGAGAAGCCATTCCCTTCGCCTACCTGGACGACTGGCTCCTGTCAGCGCCTTCCAGGGACATTTACCACCTCCTTCGCGGAGCATTGACTTTTAAGGGCAACGCTGATCTTCAAGCGGGAGATATCGTTTTCCGACCGCCGAGCGCATCGCCTCTACGAACGCAGTGCGCCGGGATCCTCATGAAACTCATTGACTATGGCTTCTATCCATACTGACAACGGTGGATCCACGCCGCAGACCTTCGCCTGCAAGTAGTATAACTGCTCGTCTATCGCGGTTCAACATTCGCCGAGACCGGTAAACTTCAAGAGAAACTCCTGACGTCCCACGCGCCAGAAGAGCGATAGCATGGTGGCATCTGCCGGATAATCTCCGCCGGGAAAACTACTCACATCAAGACCATCATTTTCATTTCCCAGGACGGACGATCTAGAGCGGTTGGGAACCCAAGTAGGAGACACTCGCCTATCACGGGGACTTGGACAAGTAGTTGACTGCAAGCATCAACATTATCAATTGGAGCTGTGGGCTGTTTATCTGGCGCCAAGGCTGACTCTCCATCTGGTCAAGTGAGGTCACGTCCTAGGCCCGGGCGAACACATCCGGTCGTCTCCTACTTAACAAGCAGGGGGATCCGGGAGTCGCATCCTTTGCCTACAGACGGTCCTGGAGTGTTGTCTCCGGCATCAGACCACCCTTGACGTCCATCCTCCTTCCCTGGGAAGACAACACCCTGGGAGATACCCTGTCGAGAAGACGCCGTGAAACAGGACGCTTCTGAATTCCGGGGGCCGTCAGTGGAGTAGCACCTCATCCCAATATGCAGAATGGCTCCTACGGGCGGGATCACCCCTACCCCCACGTGAACCTGTTTCGCAGCCGCCTCCACGCCCAGCTCCCGACATACTTCTCGTGGACAAGCTCCACCACCGGCTATTGGTCCCCTCCCCGTCGTCGGGGGCCCCACTACCGTTCTTACGGCCGGGCCTTAACCGTTCACGTTTGGGGTATTTAGAAATGATATTTGATTTTCCCGTCATCGGGGCCCCACTACCGTTATTACGTCCGGGCCCTTACCCTCACGGGAAATACTTACATTTATAACACTTTCCCGCTGCAATCACCCCAAGCCGCCAATCTGACGGGAGAGGCGAACCTACAACAAGGAGGATTTATAATTCCTACTTGTCAACACCGTTAACGGTGCAGAATCGCCAGTTTACCTCGCGATAGCAACTCTCTCTCTCAGCCATCCACCTGGGATTGGGCGGAGGCATCATCGGAGCATCACCGTGTCTAAGCTCGCCGCCTTCCTGATCGCATCAGGGAAGGCTGCATCAAACAGCCGCCCGATCGCTCTCTAGTGCCAGCTTGGGACCTGCCATCAGTCCTCCACATCTCTAAACAGTCCTCCTTAGGAGCCCCCTCTTCTCCAGCGTCCTTAGCGGGACCCACCAAGAGCCATCTCTTCCCCTTGTCACCGCAGCATCAGGCAGGACAGTATCGGATATCCATGCTCTAGATCTGTCTATAGCAGAGAAACACCTCACCTTCACAGTGAACGCCGCTCGTCTTCTTCCCCGATCAGGCTGCCTGGCAAGATCAATCTCTCAGCTTCCTCCATAGCCGATCATCCTCCCAGATCTCCGATAAGCTTCAGGTTCAAAGCGATAGGACCCTGGTGTCCAGTTTTTACCTCAGCAATACTCCACCCTCTAGGGGGCTCACTACCACTTCTTCCTCACAACTCAGAAGCCGTCTCGCCGGCCTCCAAGACGACTTAGCAGTGGCTGTAATTTCTTTTTGACATTGGGGGGGATTGGGTTATGAAAATTATGCTATGAAATGGGATTTGCTGAAAAGATCCATTCCCTAGCACATGTGCGCGCGAAGCGGGGCGCTAAAATTTTGGCCATTTATAAGAAGCCAAAATCATTAAATATAATTGTATTATATAAAAGCGCGCGGGAATTTACCATTTAAAACTGTTATGGTAAAAATAGAGGTTCTTTTGGGTCAAAAAAACACATGAATGGGTATCAACATTGAGGGGGGATAGCGTATTGACCATCCCCCTATCAAAATTGGGGGGATATATCCCCCCATCCCCCCGGGTTTACGCCTATGGACGTTAGCCAGATGTATCGTGGCAGTCATACAGGAGGCCTAGTTAGTACGGAGGTTCGTCTCGCGGGGACGCACGTAGGAGCTCACGGCCGTAAGATCTCAGGCGGCTGCTTGGTCCTCTCTACCGGGGAGCTTCTTTACAAGATATCATGGACCGGCCATGGGATGGGCTTGTTTCTCTAGATGCCAACAAGTTTATCTCCCGAGATGTCCTAGTACGCAGCGGTGCGACGGCATATGATCATCAGCTTCCCTTCCTCCTCGTCATCCAGCAACCTCCCATCTCCGTCGCCACAGCTCCATTACACTTTACCTAAACCCACCCACTGTAGTCGGTAAGTGCATCTGGTATAGATTGTTTTGTTCAAGCCTCCCGGCGAGATCATTCACCATAGCTACAGGCTCCGCTCTGATAACCGGGTTGACTCTACCAGTTGCAGGCCCGTAGCCCGGAATTTATGCGGGGGGGTGCGGAGTTGCCAGAAGCGGACCTTTTGCGTACCAAAAAAAAATTTTCGGCTCGCTGCGCTCGCCGGTTGACCCAAACTTTTTCAAACACCGCCGTCTCCAAATCGAAGGGGGGGGGGGGTTAGGGAAGAAAAAAATTTAGTCGTGCGTTTTTAAAAAAACAGTATAGTAACGGGACACATCGTAATGCCTATTGGTTACAGCTTATTAGTAGTCATTCAGATTACCATGCAACCATGCACCACAACCCTTAGACAAACTTTTCATTGAACACACGGACTTTTCATGGCAAAGCGGACCTTCAACATCATAAAGCGGAACTTTGTCATTTTTGGGGGGGGTGCGTCGCACCCATCGCACCCCCCCTGGCTACGGCCCTGACCAGTTTCAATCTGTGGCATAAGTCAAGCTTGAATGGGAACAGGACTAGGGATTTAGGTGATTCCCCTCTCCCCGGGGGGAGAGTCATATCACCATAATCTCCGTATATTACCATCAAGCCTGACGCTCCCCCCCCTGTCCGTCCGCTGCGCCGCCAGGACGGTCGCACGGGTTCGCTCTCCCTCCGTGGAGTCAACCCGGTGGAAAGAGCATGACCAAAAATGGTCCAGGAGTGCATGGTTTTGGTGTGTAAAATAATTATCATAGGGCTGTTTTGGATATTAGAGTGATCGGTGCGCAGGCTACAGACCGCGTGCCCAACCACAAACATAGCTCTGTTAGCCATTGTGCGTATGTTTCAGGGGTATTATGTTTGAGTAGAGGATTACTTTTGCAGGGAAGTTCTGGAGTTTTAAAGTTATGCACAGTAATTTAACAGAAGCATGATTGATTGAACTTTTAATAGCATGAACGATGAAAACAGTGGCAACGGACGTTGGCCTGGGCCTTAACTGTTGAGTAATTTAAGCACAACTTACAACTGTACTGATTATTACACTCCGTAGGCCTATTATTGCATTGCTTAGCATATTTGTGTTAACAATTTGAGTGGGGTTACGACTATGGTGTTAGACTTAATGAAAAGCCTATGGTATTGTCATAGTATATGCTGATAATATGGTGGAGTTAGGGGTGGGGGTGGGGGTGAAGGTAGAGGGGAGCCAATTTAGAATTGTGTGCACGACAGTCGGTGCATAGAGCCTTTTTGCCTACTCTAAAATAATACTGACATACATTATTTGAAAAGGGCCATGGTTGGATTCGAACCTGTGATATCTGCATTAATATCGATGCCTTATCCATTACACTGCGAGGGTGATGTGGTGGTGATTAGATTTTAATCCTACACCTAACTAAGCTTTACGAATAAAACCTATAATACATGTGATCTTATAGATATACTATATCAATAGCGCCCGCATAAGTTTGTCCGGTAATAGATTCACAACAGTATTCGCCGGACTAGTCGGCAATTTGGCACCGCCCAGTGGTGCTATGACTTGAACTGCATTGAATATAGTCTTACCTACTACGCCCTCAAATGCATTGAAACTAGTCTTTACTACAGTAACCGCATGTATAGTCTCACATCATTGATCGATTACCTGTGACAATTTGAGATCAGATGCTTTCTGCTTAGCCGTATTGTAGTTATAACGGTAACGATATGAATATGTTGGTGTCACGTGTCAGGAACCAGGTCACGTGTCAGGTATCAGGTTTGCTCTTTTGCTCTTCGGGGGCGACGCGATTTTAAATCCGACGATGTTAAATCAAGGTCTGTACATGACCTTCTGCCCAAGTGCATTATTTTTTTCCAAAGACAAGGGTAACCGTTAGTATGTCAAACAGTACAAAATTTACCTTTCCCTCACTGATTCAAAAACCGACGTACGATGAACGAAATCGGTTGTTTTTTCCAGATGTGGGATACGCACGACATTTTTACCTGAATGGTCCCCTAATCAAATAATAAACAATACAATGCCGTGACGTCATCAAATCTTAATTTTTTCCAAAAATTTGGCTGTTATTCCCCATAATAAAATTCCTTTTAAGATTCAACATCTGTATATTGTTCTTTAAATAATTAATCTTCAATTGTCCCCGCATGAAAGTGAAAAAGATGGTCCATAAGTCTACAACTGAAAACGAAGTCAGCCGGCTAAATACCCTTACCGTGGACTGTATGAGCAGACGATCCCCTTTTTAGTTTTCGCCGGCTTACAGCCACTCGCGCGCGGCTGCGGGGGTTATGCTCCAGAAGGCAGTGTTGCTAGATCATGGCCCCTGACTTGTGCGCACACACGGGTTTGCCAAATTGTACATGTCTCATAGGATATTGCTAACTTGAGCTTAAAAATGAAAAGGCATTAGTCAGAGAAGGCTTTGAATGGTAAGTATCCGGAGATTATGTGATATGACTCTCCCCCCCTCCCCCCGGGGAGAGGGGAATATCTGCTGAATGCAATTGCATGGTAAAGAATTGTGTCATGTTCCACCTTACACTGGAACCGTAATAGCACATTTTTTGAAGAGCGCCTTCAATTTTCAATATTTTGAGATTTTTGCCAGTTTGCATTGTTACTTGGCTTGTAAACATACTGTGAATGGGAAATTCAAAGTTCTCTATGTGGCCGCAAAAGAAGGAATTTGTAATTTGAATAAGAAGTATCGGAGATCCTTCGATCATATTAATTCAATGACGCTGTAACCCCCATGTAACAATGCATGGATCCTCATCCATTAGCTGTTCCTTCGGTTCACACAAGTCAGATAGCTTTTTTTGTACTGGACCCATTTGATTACGGGACGACAGAAATTGTGTTTTTCCATGCCTCGGTTTCTTTAACAATGGAATCGCCTATTCTAATTACAAAATCCCAATTTGAGGCAAATACGCAATCTAGGCCATTGTTCAGCACGTATGTTTACTAGACAATGACCACCACACTGTGCAAAAATCTTAACAAATTTCAAAATGTCTACGCTCGTAAAATGTGCCATCTTTGCTTTAAAGAGACATGAGGAGAAAAAAAAAATTGTTTTTTCCAAAAGAAGCGCCCCCAATTTTTCCAAACCTAGGTTTTTTTTTACATTTTGGATGCTTACCAATGTATTAGACACACCTGAGTGAATAAGCCGAAGACGCCCTCATTATGTAATAGATGATGAATTGGTAGTTTACTGTCGTGCACTACAGAAAGTCCAAGCATGGTTTCATGGGGAACGGATTACGATAGCAGTCAAGTTTCAAAACAAGGTTTGGCGGGTTTCTTTTTTTCACCGGTTTGTCCAATAAACTCTTCCAAACGTCTCAGTAGGTGGTCTACACCGATCCAGTGAAAATTTTGGAGAAATTAATATCCTAAAAAATCTCCTCCTGTCACCTTAAGCCACTTTTTTAAGACCTCAAGTGACCCTTTCCATTGAACTTTAATTGACACAAAAAAAAAAAAAAAACCCCCCATCAATATGAACCCACTTCCAGGCGTAATAGTGTGGTTTGGCATCATGTCATGAAACCGTAGATCCCGTGTGCTAAAATGGATTTCTTGGCCGTTTTTCATTCAATAGGGACCAACTGTCAAAAAGATGGGTGCAAATTTTCTGGCTGTTGCCCCCTTCTTGACGGGGGAGGGGGGGGGCGGGGGGGGGGGGGGTTCCTAGAAAACAGAGAAAAAAATGAATCGAGTCAAATTGTGTTTTAACGTACATTAACATTATTCATCTCCTTATAGGATTAGAAAAGTATATTTGCCGTAGGTTTCCGACCTTTAGTTAAAGCGCTATGGCCCAAACTGTTTCAAGGTCATCCAGGGGTAAATTTACCCAATGCTCAGATTTTGTTGAAACCTATATGTGTGTTTGTAAGTCTCACAGATCCAAAAAGTATTATTTTTACAGTGCGTGACATTTGTTCGGCTAATCACCGCAAAATGTAGGAGGGTCTACATGGGGTTAACCAAAACTTTCCTTGGATATCGCAATGGGATATCATCACGATCAGTTAAAATCTTTTCTTGTTTCAGTCAGCAATTACCAAGGAATCATTTAATATACTATAATAACAATCTTTGATCTGCGCCAATGCAAGCGAGGCTCTAGGCGCTCACATAGAAATGAGCAATAATACATTGTCTCATTATCAATACACAAATACAAAAAATAGCTAAATTCTAATGTTACAAACAATTATATCAATTATAACACATTTAAACTAACTTAGGATAACATTTTAAGTAAATTCAACATACACACATAGAAGAGAAAGACAACCCAGTTGACTCCCATACTAGAACATATAGGATACACCTGATCGTCCAGCTGTGAGGATCTGTGTGTTATTTTACCCCACTCAGTACATCGGTAATTCTTGATCTTTCCCTGGATTCAGGAATGCCCCTACCCTACCTAATCTGATGAAAAAGAACTATCGTCCTAGGCAACCGGATGGATGAAAGTTATGAACTGTTAGAGAACAAGAAAGAAATAAAAAAATCACAGTATGTTAATCGTGATTGGACTTCATCAGAAACCAAGGATCTTAGCAGGACCAGGAGCCAAAATGCTGGTAAATGGAATGTCTTCAGACGTGACTTGAAATTGCTGACTGAGCTAAGCGGATACGTTTGGGAGTTTATTCCCACAAATGTGCTGCTTGCATATGCAAAAGATCTATCACCATAGACTTTGGTTGATGATTGGCTGATTTACTCACTGGAGCAAAAAAGATGATCTTAGGGTTCTCGGTGGTGAATATATCTGATGATCTCGAGATACTAGGCATGTGACCAGTGCCGTGGATTGCCTTATAGGTGATAAGCCAATGTCTTTGGTAGAGAGCTGGTGTGATAATGCTCGTCGACGAATTTTAAGGACAAGACGGACAAGCTGCATTTTGACAGCACTTTCAACACATCGGAGCATTTACCACCAGGGTTGAACCTGACATTGAACCTTTATGGTGCTATACCGCTTTAAACTAAAGGTTGGAACCAACGCAAATATATACTTTTCTAATCCATTATGAATGAGACGAACGCGTTCGTTGTACATTAACACATTTGACTCGATTTTAAATTTTTACCTGTACTAACATGTCCCCCCTTGAAGAAGGGGGCATCAATCCGAAAATTTGCAACCCCCATCATTTTCTGACATTTTAGGCCATATTGAAACCGACCAAAACAGCAACACAATCGTATTAGAACTACGGGCCATCCTGACCCCCCTGCACCCCCCCCCACCCGGGGATTTTTGGAGACAACCATATTTGTGAAGCTTATACCATAACATTGAAATTCCAGGTTGTCTGCAAAATACCCCACCTCTGGGTTTAACGGTGAGGGCGCTTTTTTCAAAAGGCTGCCAAAATACAACTACCCCCCTTTGGGAGAGAAGTGCCAACATTCCTAGCACCACACATAAACCTCCTCTGCACTTTGATTTTTTTGTACCAATAGATAGTATGGTCCTCTCCTCTTGCTCCATGATACCAAATGAAGTTTCCAACATGCCTTGATTACGTCACAATTACTTCATACAGTCGCATGTTCGCACAATTGTCAATTTCTCCTAGACCCCCATAGGGGAAAAAATCAATTTTCGCCAAAAAATGGTGGAATTCCATGATTTTTCCTGCGGTTTTTTGGCTCTACTCGATGAAACTGACTAGTTTTTAGAAATTGAGAGCAGTTGTAGTGCCATAATGCTTTTGAGTCGCTAAAATTGCGAAATCTCATTTCCACCCATATTCAGTACATGTATTTTCAACTTGCCTCAACATATGACTCTAGTGACGTCTAAGGGGGATGTTGGCACTTATTTTGATACCATGGAAGAAGAAACTTTAAGCTACCCTGTGTTACCCAATTTACAGGAATGATGTTCAGTAACGAAAATCACGGGGGTGGGGGAGTTTGTTACAAAAATGCTCGGTAGACGATGTTAAGTCACAACGTACAGTATGATGCCTTCCTAAGCCGCGGATATCCGTCGGATGAGGGATTTTTGTTGAGGATGCACTCCAGAGAGAGCCAATTATCAAGCCCTGATTTGGTCACATGTAAATGTGGCAGATCCAAATTCCTCCACCAATAGCATGGTTGGTATTAACCCTCGGCTTACCACGGGGTGGGGGGGTGGTTCCCACCCCCCCCCCCTATGAACTTCGCTCCGTCGCTAAATGCTAAAAACACTTTCGGAAGAAATCTCTAGGGTTAATCGTTTTTCTCATCCTTTCGGTCATTTAGCGAAAAACTGTGAAGGTAGCACTCACCGGGGTTAGGGGATGCCGTCAAAGTCAAGGTAGGGGGGTGTTGCCACCCAAGGTATTTATGGGCTTTTTGAAAATAGTATGGCACAGTAATGCTCTACAACTCTATGATTTATGTAAATAGAGCCAGATGCATCATTTAGAGCTGAACCGCATGAAAATCCGATATTCCTGTGATTTTCAGCGCAAAATTGGATTTTCTACTATTGTCGGTGGAAAATGCCAATTTTGCCGAATCGCGGACTCTGTGACGTCATTGTGACGCCATACTTCGTCATGTTGGTATCTTATTTTGGTATCAATGGAAAGAGGAGGAACCGACTATTCATTGGTATCAAACTCATAAGCATCGGGTGCTTTATAACAAATTCTCGGAGGGGGGTGTAACCCCCCCCCCCTTGGTACACCGTGGTTACAAAAAAAGGCTTGGTAGACGAGGGTTAAATGATGGTGCACTAGATACAAGTGGCCATCAGTAGAGTTAACTGCCACAGAGTTGTCTGACATATATTATAGGAACAAGAATCTTCTAACAAGACAATAAGACATGACTCAAAAGAGGAGGATGAAAGAAAAGGATCAATTTCGAATCAAGGAGCTGCATTTAAGCTCGTATACCAGGAACAGCATGCTTTAAAGATTCGCCATTGGACAATACCAATGATTATTAAAATTGGGAATTCTTATCAGATCCAACAACAGTGGTTGTTCAAATGTGTATCTAGCCAGAGATGGGTACGATGTCTGGCTGCTTCACGAATCGCAAGGTCCTTGTCCTTTGGCATTGTTGCACCACATTGCGCAGACAGAAATGTTCCAGTGTCCTGATCTGCTTCCAGGTAGATCGGCCAATTCTGGATCTCAATT
>JAMKCH010056722.1:0-23523 GCA_023653785.1 Ophioderma brevispina | reverse complement strand
CATAATTCTTTTTTCACCTGTGTAGCAAAATGATTATTCCATAAGTGATTGGTATTATGCTGGTTGAGGTGTGTAATTGCAGAATGTGTACTGTTATGCTTCAAATAAACCTTCTGCTTTTTATTGTGCTTATTAAAATAGGTGGCCAGTCCAAAGTCTAGACCACAGAACATTGCACCAAGTAATAGAAGTACAAGTAAATAACTTATGAAGGTCATGAAGACATACTTAACTGATTATTTGATAACTTTGAAATATTGTTTATATAGTGTTAGAAAAAAGACACTTGATATCATGGATGTAACATTTCTTGGAATGAAATTAGTAACATAATAGAACTTATCAATTCTTTAAGTCCTTATCAAAATAAAGGTTACGATGCAAGGCACCATAGTGGGTTTCTGATTCTAAATAAGGTCATCGAATCTTCACAAGGTATTGATTTTTTTTATTACGAAATATGTTCCTCTTTCCAAAATTCTGGAAAACCTTTTGTTTTTTCTCTCTGCTGATTCTGCTAGAATCATGCAAATAGGTCATCCCCTTCTAAAAATCTAGTATTTCCAACTGTAAGACAAATACAAATCTATAAAATTTGATGCCTGAAACTTTTCATTTACCCTGTAAAGGGTAGTGAAACTAAAACATAAAAGTCTAAAGTTTTGTGTCAATTTTATTGATAATTTTTTTGAATTTGAAGAGTCATGAAAATTGGCACACACACTAATTTCGTTGTATTTAGGTTGAATTTAAGATTAATCGCTCTTTCCATTCAAAACAGCTTTTATGTTGTAAGGTGCATAAATCAATCTATGGGCTGATTTAGGTCGATCAAAGGCTACTTTCTACATTGGCCCACTAAATTGTGTAGAATGCATCAAATTATTTTGTAGTTTAAAAAATGGAAACTCACCTGTATTTTATGCAAAATTGGTACTAACAGCATAAAACCACTTCTCGTGTAATAATTTATAAAAATTCTTAATGATTTGGAAATAAAACTATCTCCATCAATTTTACATGAACACAACAAAAGGTTTGAAATTCATATGAAGTTTGTGTGCAAATGTATGCAATTTTACATCACACATGACCTTACAACCAACTTTATTTTTTACTTTTATTAGGAGTGGGTCATATTTGTCATAGGACATTTACTACTTTTCTTTGCCCCAGTGGCAAGTTGTTTGTAGAACCTTGGGCAAACTACAAAAGATTTGGTTTCTTTGCTTTGTATATTTGAGCGAGGTATAGCCATTTATATCAATACAGGACTCTTTTAAATATATTTTAAAGCAAATTGTTTACGATCCAAACAAAGCTGGAGATTAACTTTTTCTTCACAAATATTAATCCTTTCTACCTACAGACCCTCAAGCTTGCTTACGTGTCAATAACCAATTACCCCTAAGATGACCGTATAGTTAGATCACGGTAACTTTGAACTGGAATATTATAATGTTTTACGTACCTATTGTTTAATGACCAATTGACCCTTGTTTCATTGTGAAGAGTATCCTTTTTCTGGTTAGGGATCATTTTGGAGAAAATCATATTCTTGCAATAAATATTAATTTAGTAACTTAGCTGTTATATTCTGAAGGGAGTCTAACTTAGACCAGGGTGTAAAACAGGGTTGTCCTACATGAGTGGACCTTTCTTTTCTTTAAAATCCGTTAAAGTTGAGAACAGATTGAGAAAATTCCTCATATTATAACAGCCCATCCATGAGAATTTTCTCACGCTGTTACGCACTTTATGTGGAGAGAAAGGTCCACTCATGTAGGACTAACCTTGGTTTAAATCCGGTCTTAAGTGAGACCCCTTACAGAATCCCAGCCTTAAAGTAAAAACTTAAAGTTAACCCTTTTTCTTTGAAGTGACGGTAAGAGCTAAGTACTATCTCCCAACGTAACATAGGAGTAAACCACCTCACGCCGGACGAAGCATCCCGTCGCCCCGTACGGTGACCAACCCCCCCCCCCCGAAAAAAATCAAACTTCTTCATTTTCATATCCATATTTGGAATCAAGCATGACAATGCATTGAAATGAGGCCAAACAAGCCTAGTCTGTGGTCCGTGGTTTACTGAGATGGCTTCCCAATTATCTGTATAGACTCTACCATTGTGGAAAGGTTTAAGATCTTGTGATGGCTAGGAGCTACTGATTGGAATAAATATGTCAATTAAGAAAATGGAGTTGGAAAATTTAAGGACCGGTGCCTATGGATACTTGGGGTCCCCTGGTCCATCAATAAGGCCCATATGCACTTACCTCTGTCCATGTGAGCGCATGGTCCTACACCTAAGATGAAGTATGTACCCCCCTGCCTTAAATTAGTACCTCACCCACGCTGCCCATACAAATTCTAGACAACAAATTATGAATTCTGAATCTAGATTATTTTCTTATTTCACTTACTGCTAGGAAATTCCCTAACTTATGGAGCACAAAGTGATAAAATGTTTCATAATGTGTGACTTTGTCATTGCATATTTTCATTCACCGTTAAAACAGTCTAATGGCATGAAATATTATTAAAATTTCAGCCATATCTGGACTCATGGTGATGCCTTTGGGAGTATAATGATTAGAATATGTATTTGTGTGGTGTTGTGTGGGTTGGTGTTTATTTTCGGAGGATTTTCATTCTAAATGATTTTGTTGCTGTTTGGTTTCATAGGACCTAAACTGTCAGAAAATGATGGGGTGCAAAATTTTCGGACTGATGCCCCCTTCAAAGGGGGGACAGTTAGTACAGGGAAAAATGTAAAATTGTGTTTGTTAATGTACTCTAACTGTTCATCTCCTCATAATGGTTTTGCCTAGGTTCCAACCTTTAGTTAAAGCGGAGCCCCGTAATGGTTCAAGGTCCCCTGCGGGTAATGCTCCGATGTTGTTGAAATTGGTGTCAATATGCCCTTGTGTCATACTGAAACAGAAAATACATTTGTATTGATTTTTTGATATCACCATTCGCGACATCCAGGGAAAGTTCTGGTGACCCCCATAGACATGTAGACCCTTGCGACAGTTTGCTAATTAGCCCACCAAAAGTCACACACGTAACAATAATCTTTTTTTGGATCCTGTGAGACATTAAAAACAACTTATCGCCGTTCAACAAAATCTGAGCATTGGGTACTTTACCCCAGGATTACCTTGAACCATTATGGGTCTATAGCGCTTTACCTAAAGGTCGGAACCTCGGCAAATATATACTTTTTTTATTCCTTATAAGGAGACGAACATGTTATGTACAGTTAAACAAATTTTGACTCGATTTAAAATATTTTCCCTGTAGTAACATTTCCCCCTTTGAGGAAGGGGAAGCAGTCCGAAAATTTGCACCCATCATTTCTGAATGTCTGGTCCCTATTGAATGAAAAAATGCGAAAACAACTTTAGAACCGAAATCCTACGGGAACTTTTTCATTGACATACCAACCCACACTATGTTTTGGAAAATTGTTTTGGCTTGTAAAATTCCAATTTTCTGTACTTGTATGCTACAATAGGCCTAGACCTGATTATCCAGGTCTAATTAAGTTTGACATCTTGAAACTAGAGCTGGGACGGTTTTGACGATCAATTGAACAGAGTATAGTCTATTATCCTAAAGATTGATGTCTGTGAAAGTTCTTGTGAATCTTTCTGATCCTTAGATGAATTGAATGATTTTGTGAGTGACTGTAAAGTGGATTTGACCGGATTTTCAGCAAGTCATCCTTGGAAAGCAGTTAACAATTAGGTACCTGTTTATGGTGCATTTTGTATTGATGTGTCTCACTTAAAAAAAGAATTGACGAATATATTCATTCTGAAAGTTTGTATATGATTTATCATAGTAAAAATCATCAGATTTCTATGGGGTGGTAAGCTGGGCATGGATTCAGCTGACATTTTTGTATGCCTTCTGCAAAATAAAAGTGAAATACCAAGTTTCTAACATAAGAAATAGACCGGAAGCAAGGACGCCGTATTCTTTCCTGTACACCGAATCTGTCCCACATGGGGAAAAAAATTGAGGGTCTTCGTGTTCTTGTAGGATGCCGTGAAACAACAAATGGAAGACGCGTTTATTTCTGAGCGTTTGGTGGCCGCATCATGATACGCACCCCTTCGCGTTTTTCTTAATCAGTCAAAGCAATGACATATGCATGTTGTTGGTTTTTTTTTCTCTCCACTGGGTATAGCTCGATACTCGGGATTTTGCTGGCTATCCCCTTATATGAAGTCAAACCAATAAAAAACTGAAGTAATTTTAGGTTTTTATAAATCATGCAAGAGAAAGCGAATTGGGATACTTAATTATGAATGAATGAATGAATGATGAATTAACTGAATGAATTAATAATTCTTCATTAATTCATTAATTATTAATTCATTAATTCATTAATTCATTAATTCTTAATTCTTAATGCATTATTAATTCATCATAATTCATTCATTTATTCATTCATTAATTTCATTCATTTATTCATTCATGCATTCATTAATTCATTAATTCCATTATTCACTTCATTCTTCATCTCCTTCCCATTCATTCTTCTAGAGTGGCTTTATTATATGTAATATAGGTTTCATCACAGCCTTAAAACTTGTTTCATGCATTTCCTTCTCGTTGTTTTTCGTCCCAAAGAATCTGAAATTCATTCATTCTTTCTTTCTTCTTTCTTATCTTTCTTTTGTTCTTCTTTCCTCTTTTCTTTTTTTTTTTTTTTTTTCTTTCTTTCTTTCTTTGGGGTAGGTTGGGGGGGAGGGTAGGTGGTGCGTTAAGGACTTTCTTTTTTTCTTCTGTTCTTTTTCTTTCTTTGCTTTCTTTTCTTCTTTTTCTTTCTTTCTTCTTCTTTCTCTTTTCTTGTTCCTTTCCTTTATCTTTTCTTTCTTTTTTATTCTTGTCTTTCTTTCTTTCTTTTCTTTCTTTTCTTTCTTTCTCTTCTTTTCCTCGGCTTTTCTTCCTTATTTTCCCCGGTCTTGGTTCTAATCTTTTTGTGTTTCGTTTTCCTATTTCATTGGGTTTTCTTGTCCTTTATTTCTTGGTTCTTTTTTTGGGTCTTGTATTATCTTTCGCTATTCTTCTTTGATCTTATGTCCTTTTCTTTCTTTTTCTTCTTTCCCGGTGTCCTTTACTGTCTTTGCCTTCTGTTTATTGTCCTCTCCTTCTTTTCTTTCTTCCCTTCCTTTTTTCATTTCTTCTCTTCTGTGTTTCTTTTTCTTCACCTTTTTACTTTTCTTTGCTCTTTATAATGAATTTTTTTCTGTTCTTTATTTCTTTTTCTCTTTCGTTTTTTTTATTCTTCTGTATTATTGTGCTTGGTATACAACAAAATCTAAACATAATGATAAATTTTATTGATGTTTAACATGCCTTGTAAGATCACCTCTGAAGTGATAGTTCGATAAACGCTGTCCTAAAATTTAATTACGTTGGCGATTTGAATACCCGCTCAAGTACAATTGAAAAAATCCGTTATCTCAAAAAATCTTCTGTCCATTATACGGCTTCTGTGTAGTCGCGCTGGTCGCTCTTCAGTTGTTCGACGCAAAGACCGCGTAACCTTTGGTCGCGTCTATAGTAGAGGCGCAACTATCGCTATATGAAAAAATATTGCGCGATCTAGCGAATATTTTACGAATCCCTTCCCGACATACTCGAAGACCCCCAATTTTTGCCACATCTAGCTGACCAAATGGCGGCGTCGTCTGTTTCTCCGTCCCTATTTCTATGGTTTCTAATGATAACAAATCTTCCCATTTCATGGGGTGAGTAGTGGGGTTGAGGCTGGGATCAGCAGTGGTGTATCACCCGTGGAGGGGAAGGCGGTACATGTAGGAGTCAGGTACCCTTAATCAAAATTCTTTCCTTCCCCATCCCTCCCCGTAAAAGAGTCAAGAAAAGTAAAAATTTGACGTAGAAAGTCCACCAAACCGACTAGCACTATGACACATTTCAAATCGGCATAAACCATCTATAAAAAGTCGGACCCCCCCCAATGTATATTGTTTTTCCCCGCCTGTTCCCCAAATGAAAAAGTCTGGTTTATGCCACTGAGGTTGAGGTACTTGCTATGATACCATGTAGTTTGACAATCACCAACAGAATTGAAATTGATGCAATTTTCCACCTTGATTAAAAATTAAATTATTTATGACCTCTTAGTCTTTGGAAACATTTAGCAAGTGGGAATCCGTAGTATCGTGTTCATTCTTGTCAGAGGTTTATAGATCACCATGTATAAAATTATTTTATATTATAAAATGACAAGACACATAAACTAGGATTACATGGGCTCCATGAGAATAGTTTTATTTTGGTGGTTTTGTGTCATCCTTTGGATTTGAGGTGTGGAAATGAGGAGACTGTCTTTTCAGCAGCATTGAATCTGCCAATATCCTTCCCAAGTTTCCCAATAGCAGCAATTTCAGTTTGCTATTAGATATGCATTTCAGTTTGCTAATCTAGATTTGCTGGTGAAATTCATGAAATTTAAATCGATAAATCATCTACCATGACCCCAGTTAGCAAATGTAGACACTTTTCAATTTTCCCACAATTGTTTGTTACATCTTCTGAAAATTTAGGCCAATTATTGGGAATGGATTTTTTTTGGAAAAAGTGACCCATTACTACAGTGCATATCTTGGGGTACTTTTTTGGGTGTCACCTCACCAGGTGTTCATGGCCAAAACTCAAAATCAGCTATTTCGGCTATTACATACAACATCATTAAGCTCATTTAGGCCACGGAGTACCTTTCAAGAAGCAGTTCTGGATACAACGTGTACTACATCATGGTATGTCCCCCATAGGTTTTTGGGGGTTTTAAACAAAAAAAAACTTACTACATACAACACAACACACCAATATTAAACACATAATCACATCAACCAAGAGTGCAATGCTTCAATGTTCATTATTATCCTTCATTAATAAAACAGATGGGGGATCCAACTTTATTAATGGACCAACAGTAATTATCATCTTCAAAATTGCTATTATTATGACTTTTGACTATAATAGTGCAAACTTTTCTTGTTTTACATCATGGCTTACAACTATTGCACAAACAATCGGCAAACAAATTATAGGATCAAGTAGTTAAAAACTTGAATCAATAAATTACAGAATTGTGAATTGATTAGCGAAAGTAACCTTGGGACACAATAATTAGTGTTTTTACCTTGAGTGCATCCAAGGATAAGGAGTAATTCAACCGCACCAAACAATGAAACATTTATTTTATTCCCAATGTGTATTTTATGATTATGTATGGTCTCTGGAAAATCCAAGACTACGAAAACAATGGAGACTATTGTGGAACGTGGATTTTGGATTGTTTACCCGTGCAAGCATTGGCGGTGACACGGGAGGCACAAGTACAGGTTATGTACATGTGTAACGGTCTTAGGGGGCCAGAGCATTTTTCTTGAGTTGGTGAATCGGTGTGTTGAGTCACAGACGTTGGTAAGTGGGAGATAGAGGGTTCCAGGGTTAGTGCAATTGTTGACAACTTATTGGATCGCAAGAGTCAACAGTGCTAGTTGGTTGATTTGGGAAAAACTGGAAAAAAAAGTGAGAAAAATGAAGGAAATGCCGCTGTTTTTGGTTCAGAATTAGAAAGAAATAGTGAGACCTAAGATTAAATGAAAACACGCTGGAGGGGGGGGGGGGAGGGGTAAAGTCAATGTAAGCGTCATGCCTCTTTTTGCAGATACTTTTAGGCCTAGCTTCCGGTTCTTAAGGCACCTAGTTCAAAACTAACACAATTTTAGCTTCATCGAAAAAAATTGGGGAAAAATTAAATTTCTTCAGTTTACAACCTCTACTCTGCCCAAATTAAGTTCCAAAGACCATAAATATTGACAAGAAATAAGTTTTGAACACGCTTTTGTTTTTAAAAAAAATCTCTCGAAGTCTTAATGCACACACTCTAACTTGGAACAAACCAAGTGTAGTGCCCCAAGTAAGTAGGCGCCAGGGGGGCATGGGGGGGTGCATTTCCCCTCCTCCCATTTTTTATTGCCTCTCAGTTTCCTGGCTGTCCGAAAGAAAAATGACGGCTTTTTGGTAAAAAAATCAGGTGGTTGGGGCCAAAATTGGTTAATTCCAATTTTTTAAAATCCCCCCCAAATTTCAATGTCCAACGTTCCCAAGGAAAAGAGGTTTGATGCGTTGCACCACACACCCTCCCCCTCCTCCACCCCACCCACCAGGCATGGCTATGTCCATTCAGTAGCTTAGGACACTCGGTTTGTCCGCCTGCTTGTTCGTGCAGAGACCTTAGTAATCACTGTTGTATGTTGTCTGTCTGGCTGTCGGTATGTCCGTTCTGTCTGTCTGTTCTGTCTGTATGTCTGTCATGCTGTCTGCCTGACGTTTCGTGTCAAGGGCTTTTTGTGTACGATTATCTGGAGTTCGTAAGGTATACGGATTGATGTAAAATTGGGGGAACGAAGAGGTCCACGAGTTCTCGACCTGATTAGATTTTGGGCCGTAAAATTATGCTAATTAAGTATCTAATTTGCAAATTAACGAAAAATTTTTCCCGAAAAGGATTGGTACAGTTTCGGGAGTTCCGTAAGGCGTCTGATGATGTAACGTGGTGGAAGGGAGCGGGCTGGAGAGTTATGGAACTGATTAGGGATTGGGCGTATTTCGGCAAATTAAGTATGCAAATGAGCTAATTAATATGCAAAAATCAGCGTAATGCTATAATTTTGCAACGGGACATCGGATGCGGAAAAATTTCCTTCACTGCATGAAAGACTATATGGGCGGCATCTTTTTCCAATGGGAGCGTTGTGATACAAGCGGGGCTTAGGTATGCAAAGAGCTAATTAAATATGCGTAATACGGTATCTCTGAAAACCGTAAATCGGAAGGCCAAATCCTTAGCGGCATGAAAGAATACTACTATGTCATGCACTTTGGGTGAAATCATACTTGGGTCAAAGTTGGCCATTTTGGGCGTAAAAATATGCTAAATTAAGTGTCTAATGTGCCATAATTAAGAAAGAAAAAAAAAGGCTTTGTGCTACACAGTTTTCAGAGTTCGTAAGGCGATAATGATGTAAACTTGGTGCGAAGGACGCGGGCTGAAGAGTTCTCGGCCATGATTAGATTTGGGCCTATTTCGGGGCAAATTAAGTATCGCAAATGAGCTAATTAATAGGCAAAAAATCAGCGTTACTTGCTATAATTTGAAACGGTACATCGGATCCACAAAATTCTTCAATGCCAGAAGCCTAATATGGTTGGCCATTTGTTTGCCTTTGAAAGTAATGATATATGCGGCTTAGGTATGTAAAATGAGCTAAATTAAATATGCAAATTGCTGTATCGCTTGAATGCCGGTACATCGGTATGCAACATTTCTTCACTACATGAAAGACTAGTCTGGCATTCACTTTATGTGAATCATAATTAAGTGGATGTGGGCCAATTAAGGGGCATTGTGTGTTACAATGACTAATTAGAATATGCGTAATGTGTATAGACTGAAAACACGATAATTGGATATGCAAATTTCTGTGTTACATGGAGCAGGGTTTTGGGTGGTGTTGGTGTGCGATGTGCGGGTGGTGGTGGGGGTGTTTGGGATGAGGCGTGGGGAGTGTGGGGAGGGGGTGGGGTTGTGCGGTGTGTTGGGGAGGGGGGGGGGTGTTGCGGTGGTGGGGAGGGGGTGGGGTGTTGAGGGGGGGTGGCGGAGGGGTTGGGTGTTGATAGGTGGTGTTGGGGATGGGTGTTAGGGAGGGGGGTGGGGTTGTTGCAGGTATTGGGTTGGGGAGGGGTGGGGCTGTGAGGGTGTTGGGGAGGGGTTTGGTTTTTTGCGGGTGGGGGTGGGGAGGGGTGTTGGGAGGGTGTGGGGTGTTGCAGTGTGGTGGGGAGGGGGTGGGTGTTGCGGGGTGTTGGGGAGGGGTGGTTGTTGCAGGTAGTGTTGGGGAGGGGGAGGTGGGTGTTGCGGGGTTGTTTGGGCGAGGGAGGGGGGGATGTTTAGGGGTGTTGGGGAGGGGGGGTGGGTGTTGTGGTGGGGGTGGGGAGGGAGGTGGGGTGTTGTGGTTGGTGTTGGGGAGGGGTGAGTGTTGCGGTGGTGTTGGCGAGGTGGACGGAGGGGGTGGGTGTGCGGGTGTGGGGGAGGGGTGTTGAGGGGTGTTGGGAGGGTGGTGGGGTGTTGCTGTGTGTTGGGGCAGGGGGTGGGTGTTGCGGTTGGTGTTGGCGAGGAGGGGGTGGGGTGGTGCGGGGTTTTTGTCGTGGAGGGGTTGTTTGAGGGAGGGGTTGGAGGGGGGGGGGGGCGGGTTGGTGTTGCGGTGTGTGGGGAGGGGTGGGGTGTGTTGGCGGTGGTTGGTGTTGGGAGAGGAGAGTGGGTGTTGGGGTGGGGTGTGGGGAGGGGGGGGGGTGTTGGGGAGGGTGGTTTGGTGTGCGGTGGTGGGGCTGGTTTGGGGGGGTGGTGGGGGAGCGGGGGGATGTGGAGGGGGTGTTACGGAGGCATTGAGGGGTGTTTCAGGGTTGTTGGGGAGGGGAGTGGGGTTTGTCGGGGGTTGGGGAGCGGGAGGGGTTGTTGCGGGGGTGTTGGTGAGGGCTGTGGGGTGTGGGAGGGGGTGTGGTTGTTGTTTGGGGTGTGGGAGAGGTGGGGTGTGCGGGAGTGGGGAGGGGAGTGGGGTGTTGAGGGGGTTGGGCGGGGGGGGGTGTGGATGGGGAGGGTGGGGTGTTGCATAGGGGTGGGGTATTGTAGTGTTATTGGGGAGGGGTGGGGGGGTTGGGGAGGGGGCGATCTGCAATCCTCCACTGTATCTGCTTGCCCACTTTCTTTGGGAACACTCTACTTGTCCAGTTGCAATCTGGTGTGCGGCTCTTTGTCTTACAGCTATCGCGAAAGCAGGCGTAGACCTTGTGGTGCGAGAACCCTGTTAATAATATTTAGAGAAGGGTAGATAGAGGTGTCGGGGCAAATATGAAGAAAAAGTTTGTATTCACGAAATTACCCAACAGGATTTTTAATTTCAACAAACATGACTGGAATTTACCTACAAATCTAATTGAAAATTGACCCTTTTCCCCTAAAAGTTGCAAAAGATCTGTCCAACGTCTGGGGGTGTACATAACAACGATGGTGGGTGGTTCTTTGGTTATCAAAAATTGTTGGGTAACAGGGGGGATTCGAGGGGGGCGCCAGCCGGCGCGGCCCCCCCTCTATTTGTTGCAGAGAGTCCAAGGCCGCGGGAGCAGCATAGAGTGCCCGGGAGCGCTGTAGAGATATAAAAAATGACTTTTTTAAGCACAGGGCGCCCTGCTAGCATCTCTAAGAAGGACGGTTACAGGGTGTCAGGAGCGTGTAGCTATATTTGTGGACGCCCAACAGACGCAGTATACCCCCAGACTGGGACACAAAATTAAAAAATATGGGTCGACCCGGCTGGGGCGCAAGCGAGCCGGAAAAAAATGGCGCCCCTCCATTGAAAAATTCCTGGATCCGGGCCGGGGTAATTCGCTGAATATAACTTTCTTTTCTTTCACGATTTTGTCCATACACAATACCTTATTAATAGTAAATTAAAACCAAGGGTCTAAGCTAAATTGAATGGACTAGTGTAATTTTGCACTAGTAATTTCAGTGAGACAGTGCTGTTTGGTTATTCCCAAGATGGGAATAGTAAATCCAAAAACTATAGTAGGCCTAACGTTGGGTGTTGACATTTTTGTCCAAAATGATTGTTTGTGTTTGATTATAAATAAATCTGCATTCACAGTGGATATGGCATGCAAAGGATAAGAATTTGCACGCGTCCATTAGATACGCACAGTCATATTACCCGGTCACCATAATACAGTTGGAGGCAATTTGGACTTCAACAGCGATAGAAAGTGAAAGGCTCAGTTGATTAAGTAAATAGGATCATGTGTACAGGACTGAAAAGGGATTTACAATTAGCTAATTATCCACTTAATTAGGTGTGAATACTTGAGTTTCACCTCTCGGACGGTTACACCCCTTTTACCCAACCCAAAGACTCTTTCCCATCACTACCACATAACTTAAGTCGTGTCCACACGGGAGGCTGAAACTCTGGAGTTTCAAAAATCTGGAGTGTCGATCAGGGTTTTGACCCCGTGTGGACGCATTCTGGGTTTCACTCCGGAGTTTTATCGAGGTCTAGCGTGGTTTTATCCCCCTAAAAACTGGGGTTGATGAGCTCACATCCGATAACACTCGGAGTGTTTTGGAGTGTCGTTGACGTGTGGACAGTTTCGGAGGATAGTGAGCGGAGGGGGACCTCGCAAGGGATCTTTGTTGACAAAATCCTGTATTTGAATATCCAACGCGGGGGGAAAGTCAATGGCTTCCGGTATGTTGACTTACAGTCTACACCTCCGGATATGAGAAGCAGAGGAGAATTGTCAGGGGGATGATTTCACAGTTTGGCCACCCGGTGCGGGACACATTTTGGGTGAAGTAAAGTTAATTGTTTTTCGATGCGAATTTCACGTCTGGAGTTTCAAACCCTTGGAGTTTGTTGACCATGTTGAACAGGATTTACTCAATATTAATAGGATTAGCAGCGCAATGCGAGGGAGAATCGCAAAAAATGTGGAAATGCATGTTTTTAACGTATAAATCAGGGATAAGTGTGTACAAATTCCATATAATGGTTAATGTAGAAAAAAAACAACCACATAGTGGAAAAAAATGAACTACTTGAGGAAATTGCACACGATCTCGCAAATAGACATACAGCACGGCGTCTCAAATCTGCACTAACCAGCTGTTTGTGGTTGTACACAGTACAGAAAAACAAGAGATCAATAATATTGGTTTGAAGGTCAAACTGTATTTCATGGTGCACATATTCGCTGAAAATATGTTATATTCACGGGGAAAGGATTTTTTCATCTCAAGTCGGAATTGTGATACGCACGTATAGAAATTACAGAACAGATAAAAAGTACTGTCCTTGTCTTTAATACGCGGATGGATATTTCAGCCAACAACTGCAGGTTATGTTCCATATCCATGCCAGTAACAAAATTATAAAAATATTGAATTGATGATATTTACGGATGTTTAGGATTTTGCCAAATCGCTGCTAACTCTTTAAGAAAATAAGGGGTTGATGCAGTTTCAAATTTGGACAAAACATTGTGTTCAAAGGTTGCATTAAAACTTCAAGCTCGTAATTAGCAGGGCATTGACTGGAAATTGTGTGAAAGAAATTTGTGTGCACACAATTATTTTATGGGGACCGCATAATTGAGATTAAATACATTCATGGCCATGTTGCAGTAATTAAAGGTTGCGGGTTACGATGTATTGGGGACACCCCCCTGATGTACCGGAACGAGATATTGATTTTGATATCAGATAAAGCCGTCTTTTCTTTTAGTTGAGTCTGAAATTTGGAGCCCTCAAAATCCATTTCATCCTAAGATATAAACAAAAAGAAACCGCCGTTTTAGTGGTAACCATCATAAATAGCACAGCCTATTGAATAGGGCTTTTGCAACATGCATTATTGCGTCTACATCAAAACCACAAGTTGTTTCCCCCTGTACTTGAGGGGGGTATGTGCAAGTGCAGGCTCTCATATAAGTAGAGAACACACTCACATAAATCGGAACAGCACCTTAAGGTTAGTGTTTGCAGTAAAATAAGTGTTAGATAAGGTAGGTTCAAGGGTTATGTCAATCCCAAGAATTGTTAGGTCGAATAAAAATTATATCCACAAGCTTCCCGATTAGGTTGTTACAATTTGCAGCTTTTTTTTCCATTCTAATTGTCGGAACCTAATCCAAGTGGCATCACTTCATATTTGAAGCTATTTTTTTGAGGGTAATGAATTATAATTTTTGGTAATTTACCACTATTTTTACACAATGTTCTAAAATTTAGTTTGATATGGTGCTTTTTCATTTTGCCAAACTACAAACCCCCATCAAAAATATTTTCCTGTGAAAGTTAGCAAGGAACGAGGTTGGCTGTCAAATGACACGTGCGTTGACCTTTAATGACAAAATTAATTTTACCAACTTGCCCAGGCCTCTAATTGTCCCGGCGAACGAGTTCGGAACGGGACTATAAAAGGAGCAGCGTCGTTGTCCGTTTCGTCCGTCCGTTCTTCCGTTCGTCCCGTTGTCCGTGATAAAATGTTAATCCATGTTGTGTACGATTTCTCTGGAGTTCGTAAGGGCCACAATTATGTAACTTGGTGGAAAAGCGGGTGGGTGAGTTCTTGACCTGATTATATTTTGGGCGTAAAATATCTAATTAAGTATCTAATTTGGGCATAAATTTATTAAAAATGTTCCTGCAAGGCTTTTTTCAATTTGCTGTCTGGAGTTCCGTAAGGCATAATAATGATGTTAACTTGGTTGTAAAGGACGCTGGGCTGAAGATTTTTCGACCTGATTACATTTGGGGCATATTTTCTTGCAATTGAAGTAATGCAATGAGCTAATTAAGAAGTGCCAAAAACGGCGTAATTGCTATATGTTGACACTGTACATTGGACTCAAAAGTCTGGCGCTGCATGAAAGCGTAATCATGGGTACATCTTTATTGCAAATTTGAAAGTATGTGATAGATGCGGCCCGCGGCTTATGTATGCAAATGTAGCTAATTAAATATGCGTAATTGCTGTAGCGTTTCTGAAACGGTAACCTCGGATAGGCAAACTTTTCCCTTCGCTACATGAGACTACTATGCCACTAGGGAGGGGGTGGGGTGTTGGGGAGGGGGTTAGGTGTTGGGGAGGGGGTTAGGTATTGCTGGGTGTTTGGGGGATGGGTGGGGGTGCATGTTGCCAGAGTGTTGGGGTGGGTAGGGTGTTGGGGGTATTGTGGGGTTTGGGGAGGGGGGTGGGTGTTGAGTGTTTTGAGTGGGTGGATTTTGCCGTAATTGTTGAGGGTGTGGGTTGCGGTGTGTTGGGGAGGGGGGTGGGTTTTGCAGGGTGTTTGGGATGAGATGGGTGTTGCTCGGTTTTGGGGAGGGGGTTGGGGTGTTATGGGCATTTTCGCATTTTCCGTGATCGCGACATTCGGCGGGGAGGTATTTTACGCATCGCGTAAATCCGAGTTCGCCTTGTTTATACTTAGTATGGCCCGTTAAAATTACTTTTGTCTAAATTATTTTTTGTTGTTGTCTAAGTATTAAATTTTAATAGCCAGAACCAGATTTCTTCATATAGCTAAATTAAAACCGCTGTATTATGAATTCGAAGCTTGAAATAACATCAGATTGTTGGAATATGATAAAAAGACAAAATATGTTTCAGAATTGAATGATCTGTGGTTGGAGTTGAATCTGTGTTGGATTGTTTCGTAGTTTTGTCCCTACGTGGCTTTTCCTGTTCATTTCTTCTTCTGTGTCGTCAAGTAGTTTTTTTTTGGGTTAGCCACTTTGATCGTGTCACATCCCCCCATACTACTTCTGTCTTTGTCCCTGTCTGTTTTTGTGACAAGTTCAAATGCTGTGGACCCCCTTGCAAGCCATGAGCCTCACAATCTTCTGGGTGGTTTATCAAATTATTATATTTTTATGCTTGGCAAATAAAATAAATAACTTCCACATAAAACAAACTTTATAGGACTACATGTAGGTGCTGTAGGGGGGGGGAAGGGAGAGAGGATTCTCAATACTTAATTTAGCACGGTCATAAACATTAACAAGGATGTCAAATTTCAAGGTATGCATATTGAAGCAGTATAACCGGGCCTTTATCGTACCGCAATATTCATTCATAATTTCATTATTTTTTTTAATACAATTTTGATTTGCAATCAATATTTGTATTGATTTTTAAATTGAGGGTCTTTCAATTAATTTTTTGGCTAGTTTGGATAATGTAGTTAACAAGTTGCCATTGACATTGTTATCTCATAGTCTAAATTAATTTAATTAACCCTTAAAACCAATCCTTAGACATACAAACAGTGTCATTTAAGTAAATAGGCATATAGTTCATATATCAACCAAACTTTTTTAAACGGGTTGTCTATATTTTGTTTAAAATCTCTGGCATGGTTTTATGTTTTCTGTGAATGGCCCTAAGAAAGGGATGAGAGTTTTCATATTCCCATTGATGTAATCACTGGTGGCAGGGTATTCAATCAGACAAAAAAATAAATTGGGAAGAGTTACTTTAGGCACCCTGTACAGTATACAATGTTTCTGTGATGGTGGGGGAGGGGGAGGGAAGCAAGAAAGGAGAAAGGGCAAGATGGGGAAGAGAGAGAATTATAAAATGTACATGGAAAATCAATGTCCCCACAGTAACCTCAGACCTACATTGTAACAAGCACCTACCAATACCATTACCATTCAAATTGTATCCTAATATGGTATTTTTATGTATAGAATAAGTATAGAATATTATACCCACAGCTGTTCAACACCATGGCAAATTGGGTCACTTTTATTTTCAGAGCACTTTTGACAATATATGGACGGCAAGAACTATTACCTCTGCAAAAATATAAACAATACCTTTTGGCGGGAATCCTGGCCATATATACGACTACAAAGGTCAGGGGGGGGGCAGGACACCCAAGTTAATGCACTAAAGTTGGGGGAAGGTTATTTTGGGTGCCTGTAGAAACATATAGGAAATATCCTCTAAAAGTTTTCGTTTTTTTGGGTGACCATTTTCTTTTAAACGAGATTCGCCCAGTGCTGAAATTTGGCACCGTGAAAGAAAAGCAATTAAGGAGGATTTATCTGGCGCTCACCAGGTAGCCCCAACAAGATTTTTAGTAAAAACACCCTATATTTTGATTTCGCCGCGCTTTTTCCCAAAAATCCCTCAAACTGACAACGCAAATGTAAAATTTTCGTTCGCCGTTGCCTACTTCTCCTTTAATACATGTTTAAAACACATCGCACACATTCAACAAAGTACGAGCAAGACGATCATTGTTATTCAAGCTTGTATTCAGAGATGAATTCCAAATTGACGACACGGCTATTTGGGGAGCAGAGTCAGGCACGGTGTTATAGCGGAGTCCGGGGCATATGAGATTAAGTACATAGGACATCGCGGGGGTTGTTCCGATTTTGCAAAAACCTGTCGGGGAAAAAAAAAAAAGTTTTTTTTAAAACCCTTCACTTACCGACATCCTCTTGGTAATATTCCGATTCCCTGGGTGTTTATTATCACAAAAGATAATTATTAGGACAACAATTAATAAAGCAATAATGAGGAATCTGAAACAGTTTTCTACAAGGTTTTGATGTAGAATTGTATAAGGCAATTTTAGTATACTTCAGTGCCCTTCAATTTTCTGTCATTTGCGCCAGTTATGTACGCAAACATCCTCGTTAAGTACATGACATAAACTGCACATCCGTTAAAGTTAAGAATCAGTGACATTGGAATGGATTTGTAAGTCAAGTGAGGAGAGAGTAAATGCCAGTTTAAAAGCGTAATGGGACCCCGTAATAGGTTTTTTGTTTAATGCTCTGACTATACACGACCACAACCCAATTATGGTGCGGCAGAGGGGTTTACGGCGTATCACTGTGACCGTGGGCGAGGACGGGGCCTGGAATGTAGAGAATTCATTCAAAGGTTCTCCCGTGCCGGCCCAGAGCTACCAAAGCATGTTTCAACCTCTACGATCAAGAAAAAACTTGCAAGCATTCGATACTTGGCTTAAAATGACAGTAAATATAGCTGGCCGGATAGGCTGGCCTGCGGCGGATTGTATGTGTGTGTGTGTGGTGTTGGAAGCGTGCCCTTGATGAGGCTAGCCCGAGGTTGCTCATCATCGTTCGTTCGTTCGTGCAAGTGCACAAATCACAGTGGAAGATCCTCTTAACCAGCTGATAGTTTCATTCTCCAGGTGATCAGGCCTGGAAGTACTCGGGGGGACTTGTTAAAACTCACGTCATCTTTGCTGTGGCTAATGGTTTGTGGCTTACACAATCGCAGTTTGGTGATGGGTCTACTCCGATCTTGTGAGGAAGTTCTTTGTACGACAACGCCAGTTCTGAGTCGTTTGAGGTTGACCCAGCTTTCCTCCAAGGGTCCACAGCCTCTGGGCTTGCTAGATGGGCTGTCCACAAACTGCTTTTTAGGTTCAAGTAGAGAGGAGACTACATTGCTCATACAATCTGTCATTGATCCAGAGTGATCGATAGGGATACTGGGAACTGCAGTGTCATGGATTGGGTAGAAAGTGATTCCGTGGGATAATCTATGATCCCAAAGTGTGGTGGTGGTGGGATTAGACTACCAGGTTAATCACATTTCTTGGCGAGCTTGATCGTCTGAAGGTCCTCCTAAGGTTTGCAGGAGCTATGCCAGACAGAATTGGAGGTGCTCACTTCACATCCGCTCGCTACGATTTTATCCCATTGGTATTTGATCATATCATCCGCTTTAGCTCCGACTATACCATGTATTTGCGTTGTAGGAGAAACACGGTTGGCGGCACTGTATTTTAGTAGTATGGATTGCAATACGTGGTTTAAATGTGTGAAAATTTCCATTTCGAACACATACACAATCATTGTCATTGAGTTTGCAATGAATGTCAGGGCGGGTTGTGTGTGTTCCAAGACCCACACGTCAGTGACACTGACAGTGTAGTCTGCCTGCTTAGCCATGCCATGATCAATACGTTCGTAACATGGCATTTGACATGTCAATGCAACTCTGCTTGGATTATGTTTCAAGCTGCGCCACTGACCCTGAAATATTGTAGGAAACTGGGGAGTAATTGTGTTTAAACTTTTTTCATTGAGAATTTAATAAACCATTTTGTGCTTCAACAGACGTGATGCACCAATATCAAAAATTCAGTGGGACCTGGCACTTGTGTTCCACGAGGTCGTAGAACGCATGCGCAAAAGTTCAGGATAGAGTGTGGGGTTGCCGGTCGTCTCAACCCCCGTTACTCATCGAAATACGTCCACCCCCCATGACAAAGGTTGATTGTATGTTATAGCGGCCCATCTATATGCCCATTCCCATAGAGGGACGTATTAAACTTAGATTTTTAAAAGAAAAAATCCTTAATTTACTCGCAAATGAAATTTACACAGATGAAGTTAGTATATTTTTAATCCAAATTAGTTGTGCAAAAGTGTGTCACCATTGATTAGTTTGTTTTCCTTAGTTTTTTCATATGAACGAGAATTCCAGATAGCTGTTGTACCTGGGTCATATCCTTGTCCAATGCTTTACTCCTTTTGTCAGATAAAAAAAATTGATGCAAAATTTACCATTTTTAAACTGTCCATAAAAATAACTGACTGACAATACAATATTTTAGGTGAATAACAAATGAAATTGTTTTACAAGCCATGAATAAGTTTAAAGAACCACAAGACATTTACTCATGCTAATAAAAAATTACCAAGATAAGATAGCAGGTAGCTTCCCATAATGCCATGCTTCCATTCACAATGGAGATTTGTGTAACAGTTGTCATGTGGAATGTTAGAGATGAAACATTCTTAAATGCAAGTTTGTGATTAGTTGTTAATTTAGCCAAGTTTCGTCTCTAACAATTCACATCAGTTCCTGTACCTCTATTTAGAAACCAAGGCATTGTGGGAAGCTACTATATCTTCTCTTGAAATTACCTAAGAACACTAATTGTACTTTGTGGGCAAAAATAAGTGCATAAGTATGTGTTTAAGAATAGAGTTTGGTGGGACCACATGACCTATTGCGGTGATGAAATTACCCCCAAATGGTGCATTGTGGGATGGACTAAAATTACACCGTCTGGTAGACTAGGTTACCGTATATAAACCAACATTTTTACACACTGTAAAGACAACCTAGAGTGGAGTGATTTGCTGTTGACTGTATATTATTAATTTCATTTAACAAAGAGTAGAGCATATATACATGTACACATGGAAGTTATTTGAAAAGCTTTGTGTTGAAATAGTCTAGGCTTTGCACAATTGACTTTCTGTGTGTAGTAACTCAGTGTAAATATGAGACAGATTGGTATTAAAGTTTATGTCTCAGACCAATGTCTTGTTGAATAGAACAATACTATATATGTGTATCCAATGCAAGTAGACCAGCCTTTAAATATTCAACCAAATTGAACACTAAAGGGTTGCGCAGGTGATTTGAGAAGTAAATATTTGACAGTTGTTCTTGTTGTCATTAGATTAAAGGTCTTATGTTGAAATGATTTTTAAAAAATCAAAATCCAGGGGGGGGGAAATTTTGGGGGGGGGGGATCTCAAACACAAATGACCATAATGGGGAAGTGCGTGTAAGACATCAGTCTCATTGTCAGCCTTCTGGTATATTCAATGCCCATTTCTTCGTGCCATTTTGGTTTTTCTATAACATTAGGTTTTCAAATTTGTTGAATTATCAAATTTCTCAATCGGAAGCCAAAATTTTCCAAATCTGCTTATAATATCA
Organism: Ophioderma brevispina; assembly: GCA_023653785.1. NCBI lineage: Eukaryota > Metazoa > Echinodermata > Ophiuroidea > Amphilepidida > Ophiodermatidae > Ophioderma > Ophioderma brevispina. The sequence continues at coordinate 3,130 of JAMKCH010056722.1, read as the reverse complement.
AAATGTGAGTTAAATTTGGCTCAAAATTTAACCAAAGAATTAATTAAAATAATAAAACTTTTGGCAAAAATTGGTAGGATAGGGTCCTACTTCCAGAATCATGAAGGCGATTGATATGTGTTTTTGTGTTTCCGGCCATTCATAAGAAATTGCTATCGGATGTAGAAGACCGTATAGCAACAGTTTTATACTAGATTCAGGGACAGCTTCAATGATGTTTTGAACAAAGGCTATCAGGTGGATTGAGAGCTTTTATAACAACTAGGCAACTGATATTCAAAAGAAAAAAAATAATTCCAAATAAGAGTTTGAAGAAAACAAAAATCAACCAAAAATTAAAGAAAAAAAAAATGACCATAAATCTATACCAGGGAAAAACCAAAATCCAGAAAAACCTCAAAAAAGAAATTTCCAATAAAAAAAAAAAGGTAAAATTTTTTACTTTTTAGAAAAAAAAATTAAACAAATGTGGGGAAAACTATGGGTTGATTGAAGTATAGTGTTTCTCACCATTGCATTCTCTTTATAAGGTGTGATGCCTTTGATCTAATATATTTTGAGTAGTACCAGGATAAATTATTTTGACCTTAAAAAGTTAGGCCTTAGTAAAACATATATATACATTTAAGGTTTTCATGTTTTGTTGTTGATTTAGAGGGACACCAAAGGCAATGTTCTTTTGGTAGAGTCTACCGACATCTCAATCTTGTGGAGACAGACTATGTTGGGCTCTGAGGATACTGGATTCTACAATCAAACAGTAAGGTAATGGATTTTACCCAAAGAAGAAAGGAAGCAGAAAAAAGACTTGCATTAGTATATCTTTACATAGGTTTAACATTTGAATAGGAATTTGTTCAATTACATCAAAACATCAGTAATTTTGTTCAATACAAGCAATGTGTTAAGTTTAGTCAGATTGCAGCTTGGACTTACATAAAATAATTACCATCGGTGAGCATTTCATAATATTTCCCAGTCAAAAAAAAATCACCATGCAAGTGAATCTGATTAAGTCTTTGAAAAAATGTTGGTTATCGAAGTTTAAGTAGTTTAGCAGAATCTCTCAGTTTAAAATTAATTAAAAGATTTTTTTTTGCAAGAGCATTCTGATATTCCAAAAATTGAAAAGAAAAAGAGGAAGAAGGGCAGAAGGAAAAAAATATATGGTCCAGAGTGTGTATGAGCAATGAGAAATTCATGCTTGACTTAAAATGGAAGCCATCAACAATTAGGTATTGCAAATGATGCCACAAACACCAAAAAGGTCAAACAGAAGGTAGATTTGTGTATAGGGTCACTGGAACTGTTGTCATGGGATGAGAAAGAATGGGAATTTGTTTTTTTCTGGACCGTTTACTGAGCGTCATTTTAAAATGTGGAAGGCTATTCTCTCCAGTAATCAGAAAGATTATCTGGATTCCCTATAACTTAGAAGAATTTGAAGTGAGAGGAAAGTAGTTTCATTATCTTTGTCTATAACCTCCTGGCACTCCCTGCTTAGTTATCAGCATATACATGTAAGCACTCTTTTGAGTGGTTTTGGCAGGATAATATAATATATGAGCAAATCGAAGATACTGTAAGAATGGTGGTATGGATAACACCGAGATATAGAAGCACTAGTTTGATTGGTTGCTCAGATGGCTATCTGAGATTAGAGTCCTTGTAACCCTAACCCGGACCGGGTTCGTTGTGCCGGCCCGACGGCCAAATGAAACGAAGGGAACACAATCTATTTTATTTTACGGCCCAGATGCAACGAAGAGCCAAAAATTTGTTTCATTGCATCTCGGCCGTTTTCCCGACCACAGGATAAGTAGCGTGTAAAGTCAATACGGCCCAGATGCAACGAAAAAAACCATCGCGTCATTTTCCCGGAAGACGGCCCCTATGCAACGAAAACATTGGCGTCATTTTCCCGGAAGACGCCCAGATGCAACGAAAAACATCGCGCCATTTTTTGCCGGAAGACGTCCCAGATGCAACCGAGGAACATCTGCGTGCGAATGCCAATAAAAACAGGATAATAAATACATAAATAATAAATAACTAAATAAATACAGGAATAATGATGCGCACTGCCCCTGATCTGCATGAATTTGTAGCTTATAGTTTTTGCCAGCGTTAGTGGCGCTATTACGCTACATCATAGTCCTGCGTGGCGCTAGTCTGCTACGCCATCTCGGTTTACGTCATGAATCGTTTATGCATAATAAAAAAATAGCTTAGCGAACATGGTTGGCGCTATCACCATCGAAATTGTCTATGGGCATTTGTTACACAGTGTCCCACCCGCTCTGATGAAAGGCATTGCCCTCCTGCGGGCAAACCGTCCAAAAAAAAAAAAATTACAACCGAATGCAGTGAAAAGCCTCGCAATCATTTCCCGGGAATGACGGCCCGAAATGCAACGAGGAACACGCGTCATTTCCTTAAAGACGCCAATGCACTGAGGTAACATCGCTTCTTTTCCGGTAAGACGGCCAGATGCAATGGAGGGCCAATGAGAGTCATTTGCGCGACCAAAAATAGTTGTCGACGGCCGAGATGTCCAACGAACAACATTTTCCGACCGGGACCACGTTTTCGTTGGCTCTATGTGCATCTCGGCTCGTTGGGTAATGAGCCAATCAGACTGTGTCCTAGGTGGCCAGTGCCTAAGGGGTTAAATAAAGCAGCTATTAGTGAATTTCTTGCATACCTTTCGCTTCACAAATTGATTTCAATCGAGTAGCCCTTGTCTTCAAAAAGCAATCATAAGTAAATGATAGTGACAATTTCAGCTACTTGTCCCATATATTTATGCCACAGCTGTTTGAACTCTCATTTATGTATGACAAAACAAAAATAAAACAAAATATATATCGCCAACGACATAGTTGGGCAACTTATTTGTATTATTTAGTCCACTACCTACATCCTGTGTAGCACATATGATTTTCTTAACATCCTAGTTTTCCATGTCTTTCTATGGAGAATGGCAATATGAGGGCGCTATATAACATACAAGCATGACCTTTATAGGCCTAATAGGGGAAATCCTGCAATATATTTGTCTGATTTTTTCCGAGATAATAGCTCTTGCAATGTTCCCTACTTATATCATTTGTCAAATATTCGCCACTGC